>JAQMCW010021376.1:0-10025 GCA_030068335.1 Chrysichthys cranchii | reverse complement strand
GGTATTACACTCTTAAATTCTACTACTCATCCTGCGTCTTTCAGGATCTTACAAAGCTTCAAACGACGCGTCGACTATCAAATTAGTTGTCGACGATTTGGATAGTCGACGTAGTCGTGACTAGTCGACTAATCGTGGCAGCCCTAGTCCACACTGAGCTTGCTAAGCCTATATGGTATCTTAGGAGAAGGGTATAATAGAATTTCCAAGCCCAACATGAAGGCCAGCAAGTGGAGAAAATGGAGGGCCCCATTGACATTACCAGGAACAGAAGATCCCTTCAAAATTTACAAAAGAATAAGTCAAATACTTACCATAGAGGCTGCCTGTAAGGCCGAGGCTGAAACAGCAGCCGAACCTTACACAGCGATCCACTTTTTGCACTTTTATTCACTAAGTTGTAAATAAAGCACATTGAATCACACTTCCTCAAGTCTGTGCGACTCTATTATGACAGATGACCGGACCCGAGTGGAGGCTAGTGGCTCGGCCACACCCAGCCAGGGGGAGGTTTCGCTCTCGGACCTTCTCCTGCACCATCAACAACAGCTGGAAACACTCTCGAACACCGTGGCTGGGCTCGTCCGAGCCATCAGTAAGACCTCTCCTACCTTACCAGTGGTTCCCTCGACTTCTGCAAGCATGGGGCCTTACCCAAGACCAATGCCCGCTGCATTACCAGAGAGATAT
This sequence comes from Chrysichthys cranchii, assembly GCA_030068335.1. Classification (NCBI taxonomy): domain Eukaryota; kingdom Metazoa; phylum Chordata; class Actinopteri; order Siluriformes; family Claroteidae; genus Chrysichthys; species Chrysichthys cranchii. The sequence goes on along the minus strand of JAQMCW010021376.1, from coordinate 9,335 downwards.
GGCGGGGAGCCAGAGGGTTGTGACAAGTTCCTCTTGGCTTGCGAGTTATACTTCGCGAGGTACCCCGAGATAACGGACACCCAAAAGGTTTCGCTGGTAATCCATTGCCTTAAGGGCCCCGCAATGGACTGGGCTGCGGTCTTGTGGAAAGCGGAGAGTGCCCTGTGTCTGGACTACTCCTCGTTTGTCCGTCAGTTTCATCTCGTTTTCGACCACCCGGATCAGGGGCGGAACAGCGGACAACGACTCCTACGATTGCGCCAAGGGAAGTCTTCGGCGGCAGACTACTCTGTTACCTTCCGTGTTCTGGCTGCTGAAACCGGCTGGAATGAATCGGCTTTACGGGAGGTGTTCCTGAATGGTCTCCGTCCGGCTATTCGACGCGAAGTCACCTGTAACGATACTGGACAGGCGTTGGACGAAATCATCGCACTGGCTATAACCCTAGACGTGCACCTAAGAGACAGCGTCTACCCCTCCCAGTTCCAGTACTGGCTGTCATCTTCGCATGCTGACGGATTCTCCAAAAGGGAACATTCACAGCTGCCCACAGCCCCCGAACCCATGCAGGTGAATATGCATTCCGTACTTCCGTGACGGAGAAAAAAGAGGGATTCCGCTTCGAAGTGCCGATGTCACGAAAGCGAGGGACATTCAGCGGATAACACTGCACAACCTACCAGTGAAGTAAGACAGACTATCATACCTTTTATATCAGATCGCTTAACTCGCTTCCAATTTTGTCTCCAAGCCGCTTTCTTTGTCCAGGGAAAACCTATCCCTGTTTCTCTGCTAGTGGACTCGGGGGCGACTGGCAATCTCATTACCCGCGCACTTGTAAACTCCGTCAGTATTCCCATTACTCCGCTAGAAAACCCGGTCTCCGCTCAAGCTTTAGACGGGCATTATATTGGGGGTCAGGAGCTCACACACGTCACATTAAGCATGCGGTTAGACGTAACACCCACGCACTCGGAAAGGATATGTTTTTATGTTATAGAACATGGACGGCCAGCTGTGGTGCTGGGGCTTCCCTGGTTACGTAAACACAGTGCTCAGTTTGACTGGACCCATCCCCGAGTTTTAAGTTGGTCTCCCGAGTGCGCGCGGACATGCACACCGCCTGCGATATCAACTCTCACCACTTCCATAGAAAGTCCGAAGGCGTCACAAGCCATAGACATTCCCGAGGTATACAAAAGATTCATCTCCGCCTTTTCCCCGACGAAGGCCGCTCAACTGCCCGCTCATCGGCCGTGGGACTGCGCGATCGATTTATTGACTGATAGCACCCCTCCTCGTGTACGTGTTTACTCTCTCTCGCGAACCGAAACTGAGGCTATGGAGGAGTACGTTAGAGAGGCATTAGCTCAGGGGCTAATTAGTAAATCGACATCGCCAGCTTCTGCGGGTTTCTTTTTTAGTGAGAAGAGAGGAGGAGGGTTGAGACCTTGTATTGACTATAGAGGCTTGAATGATATCACGATTAAATATCCTCATCCCATTCCACTCATTCCGGTGGCTATCAAACAACTACAGGGAGCAAACATTTTCATGAAACTAGATCTTCGAAGTGCTTATAATCTGGTTCGGATTAGGGAGGGTGATGAGTGGAAGACAGCTTTTAGCACTACGTCCGGTCATTATGAATATAATGTCATGGCGTTTGGCTTAGTTAAAAAGCTTCTTTCAGTCATTCATGAGTGATGTGTTTAGAGACATGCTTGCAAAATCTGTGATAGTTTACCTTGACGACATTTTAGTTTACTCACCGGATTACCCCACTCATGTCTGCCAAGTACTTGAACGCCTAATTCAGCATAATTTATTCGCTAAAGTAGAGAAGTGCGAATTTCATAAAACGGAGATCTCTTATTTAGGATATCGTATCGGTCCCAAGGGAGTGGCCATGGAGTGAGACAAAGTCTCGGCAGTTACCACTTGGCCACTGCCTAACACTGTCCGAGAAATCCAGCGCTTCCTTGGGTTTGCCAATTTCTACCGACGGTTCATTAAGGGATTTAGTGCGGCAACAGCTCCCCTTACCGATCTCCTAAAGGGGGCTCCTAAACAAATAACAATTACCGAAGAGGCCAGTCAAGCCTTTGACAACCTAAAATCGCTGTTTGTTTCGGCCCCGATCCTGAAACCTCCTGACCCAGAAAAGGAGTTCTGGGTAGAGGTAGATGCATCGGAAGTGGGGTTGGGGGCGGTTTTATCGCAACGGCACGGAGAGAAGGGGCGCTTGCATCCCTGTGCGTTCTATTCGCGCAAATTAAATTCTGCGGAAAGGAACTATGACATAGCGAATAGAGAACTTTTAGCCGTCAAAGCCGTGCTTACCGAATGGCGGCATTGGCTTGAGGGAGCCAAGCATCCCTTCACGGTCGTGACGGATCATCGAAACCTGGAATTTTTAAAAGAAGCGAAACGCCTAAACCCAAGGCAAGTAAGGTGGTCATTGTTCTTCACAAGGTTCAATTTTACCATTACTTACCGTCCCGGATACAAAAATGTCCCCGCAGACGCATTGTCGTGCAAATTTAACCCTGATCTGCCACCTAAAGAACCGGCTAATATTTTGCCCACCGGAATAGTAGTATCTCCTATTATTTGGTCAATAGACGAAGAGACCCGACGTGCCACGCACAATACCCAACCGCCTAACGCATGCCCGCCAGACCGCATGTTCGTCCCAGAGCAAGGGAGGGATAAACTGACAGAAATGGTTCATAACAATCCTTCCGTGGGGCACCCAGGGGGCGCAAGCATGCTCGATAAATTAGGGTGCAAATATTGGTGGCCTGATATGGGGAGAACTGTCCAGCAGGCAGTTTCATCCTGCTCGGTTTGCGCTATTTCCAAGGTTCCCAGGACACTCCCAGTGGGCAAATTAGTGCCATTACCCACTCCGGCTAGACCTTGGTTACATTTGGCCGTTGATTTTGTAACGGACCTCCCCGTATCCCAAGGATTCACCGTAATACTGGTCATCGTAGACCGTTTTTCTAAGGCGTGTAGGTTCATCCCGTTTGAGATGCTCCCCACTGCCAAACATGTCATGGAGGCCTTATAACGAGCACGTGTTCCGCCATTATGGCATACCGGAAGACATTGTCTCTGATCGCGGGCCCCAATTCACTTCTCGTCTGTGGAGAGCGTTTTTTAAGAAGCTTGGGACGTCGGTAAGTCTCACCTTGGGCTATCATCCGCAGTCCAACAGCCAGGCAGAACGAACCATTCAAGAGCTAACTAGGTACCTCAGAACTTACTGTAATTACAGGCAGTATGACTGGGCGGACTTTCTCCCTTGGGCAGAGTATGCTAGGACCTCCCTGAGACATTCTGCTACTCGACTTTCCCCATTCCAGTGTGTACTTGGTTACCAACCCCCATTTTTTCCAGCTGACAATGAAGAAACTGGCATGCCGTCGGTTGATCACTGGTTTAAAGAGGTGGAACGAGTCTGGGAGAACGCACATACCAGTATTACACGGGCCATTCGGAGATTCACCAGGCAGGCGGATAGACACAGAGGCGAGAACCCCGATTATAGAGTGGGAGACCGGGTTTGGCTATCCACTAGGGACATGAACCTCGCAACTTCCTCCAGTAAACTCACTCCTCGCTACATAGGACCTTATCTAATTGAAGCTCAAATCAATCCCGTTACTTACCGGTTAAAACTTCCGGCTCACATGCACATCAAGTGCACTTTCCACGTCTCACTCCTCAAACCGGTATTTCGGGGACCTCTGGATGCTGGAGGGGTGCCCCCCCCCACTCCAAGGGCCATTGACATTGATGGCTGTCCGGCTTATAGGGTTCGCAGCCTACTGGACTCCCGCCGGCGCAGGGGACAGCTCCAATACCTAGTCGACTGGGAGAGCTACGGGCCTGAGGAGCAATGCTGGGTGCCCCGAAGGGATATCCTCAGTGAGGAACTCCTTCGGGAGTTCCATGAGACTCATCCCAACCGCCCGGCGCCACGACGTCCTCGAAGGCCCGAACGCTCAGGCTCTGCGAGGCCACGGGGCTCAGGTGGAGAGAGGTCCATGAGGCTGCTTGGCACTGCCGGTCGAGCCCCTGGACAGGGGGGTACTGTAAGGCCGAGGCTGGAACAGCAGCCGAACCTTACCCAGCGATCCAGATCCCCGGAGTACTAACCGGGTTTTACTCAACGCTACCTCTTTTCATTCTCCGCACCTGTGTACAATCAGGGACAAGTTATTTAATTGCCAGTTGCCCTCGACTCGGCGTCCGGTCACCGCTCATTCATAGTATGGATGTTTATATGTTCGTGGTTTGATGCTGTATGTTTGTTCGTCTCCGACAGCCTGAGTAAGCTAAGTTGAGGACAGAAGTTTCTCGCCGCCCTGCCGTGCTAAACGGACTTCTGCCATTCTCTTCCGGAGCTGCGGTTAAAGGACTGTTGGGACTGGTTATACTCAGTATTGAACTATTCGCAACAGGAAAGGGTTTTTTGCACTTTTATTCACTAAGTTATAAATAAAGCACATTGAATCACACTTCCTCAAGTCTGTGCGACTCTATTATGACACTGCCAAGAGACCTTTGGCAACATTAAAGGAGCTGAAGGAATATATGACAAGTAATGATAACTCTCCCTGCATGTGACAAATTCTTGTATACTTCACTTGTCTGGATTATGAGGTAGGGTGGCCAAACAGAAACCCTTCCTCATAAAAAAACATCCAAACCCAACTACATCACCCGAAACCATGTGGCAAAATGAGAACGATTTCAAAATGTTTAATAATTCCATAATTCCAAAATATATGTTTGGCACAAAAAAAAAAGGAAAATGAAATCACGAAAAAAAAAACCCCACCATACCCAAGGTGAAGCATGGTGGTGGCAGGCATCATGTTTACAGCTTCTTTTCATCAGCCAGAACTGGCTTTTATCAAGGTGGGGGAAATCAAGAAAAGCTATAAATACCAGCTGATTTTAGTGTGAACCATATCAGGCATCTATTAGTAACCTGAAGATAAAAATAAATTTCACTTTTCAGCTTGAGAGTGACCCAAAGCATACATCCAAATCAACAAAGGAATAGCTTGAGCAAAAGAAGATAAAAGTTTTTGAATGGCCAATCCAGAGCCTAGACCTGACTCCAGCTAAAAATCTGTGGGGTGACCTAAGGCAGGCTGTGCACAGTAGATGCTTTCACAATTAGACAGATCTAGAAAGTTTTTTTTTTTTTAAAGAAAGAGTAGGTAAATCAAGCTAAATCAAGATGTGCCATGCTGATAGACTCTTACTCAAAAAGAAAGAATGGTATGATAAATGCAAAAGGTTCATCAGCAAAGTAGTAGTTTAAGGGTATGCACACTTATGCAACTAGGTTAATGTAAGGTTGTTGTTTTTTCTCTTTTTTGTATTTTCAGAGTTTTTATTTTATTTGTATATTCTACAGTTTATAATGCAAATAATAAAATGAAGAATCTAGCACCTTGCTCATGGACCTTAAAATAGAGCAAGTTGTACTTGCGCATAGGACAGCATATCTCCTTGGGGCATTTCACAAAAATAATTCATTTATAAAATGGTTTACCCATTGTATATCCATTGTACATAAATGACCATTCTCCAATGTTAAGAAAAGTAAATAATAAAAAACAAAAACAAATGGGAAATAAAATGCTTAAAGACTTGATCCCATCTGGACTGTCAGCACGGTCAGTGCATCCCAGTTTTCTAATAGATTCTGATGTTTCTGGACTTTTAACAAACCCAAAAAAAGGAAAGCAATCTGACAAATCATTATTTGATGCCTATTATTATATGTGGTAGCTTATATAACAGTTCCTTGTTATGGGAAAGATGTTGTTTTGGAAAAAAAAATAATTAGTCCTGTGTGTGTCACAGAACGTTAGAAAGAAGATAGAAAGATTTCCAGAAAGCTCCTCGGGGTGTTTGGTTCAGAAGGTGAATAAAGTTAGGCTCTGCAAATTGCTATATGGTGATATAATTTGTCTAAAAAAATTACTTCTTTTTTTCAGAACCCTGTTTTTTTTTTTTTCTTTTTCAGTGCTTTGAATGAATGTGTCAAATGCCTTCCGGTTATAAACCTGCAGATTATGGGTGCTGCTGATGGTCAACCTTAGCTCAAATATGTATGACATAACATTAAATGCACCAGTCATCTTGGTCCCCTGAGGGGTGTGTAGGACTGAAAATATACTCATGAAAATCATTGATTGGTCAGAAAGACAGTGATGGAATAGGTTAAAATAAACTTTGGCAAGTCTGAGTTTTATTTTTATTGGCATGCTCTCGTGTTTGTGCAAGCTATGAGTTGGAGTGCAAACTATTAGCGTGGCTCTGGGGTCCCAGTTTAGACTTGCAGTGTCATGAGCAGACAAAGCACTGGAAGGCCTTCACAGTATCAGGGATGAGTGATGCTCTATGGTGCTGGTGTTCTGCACATGTCTTACAGTGCTATGTTGCTTTTGATATTTTTCAGAGCTGAGGTTGTACCATTTTTTGCTGTCTCTCTTTGTAACCAAACAGTTGTTTTAGGATGATTTTATCCTGCTTGTGGATTCCCATGATGAATTGGGGTTTTATGCAGCCCTGGTCCAGAATCCAGGCTTTGTAGTCACATAGGACCAACATGTCACCAGCAGCAGTGTAGACTTTTGGTTTGGTGGTCAGTAAGATGTAATGGTGGTACAGAACTCAGGTGCATAATTGTTCAATAGCCTGATTTGCTTTTTGGATTTTGGAGTTTGTCCGTCCAGCAGAGATTTTTTTGACAAAGGTATTTAATGCCACCAATGGTTATTCTTTGACTGAGGGACTTTGGAATATGGAGCAGCCTGAAAACTTGACCACTATAGTGATATTGAGGTTTGCATACTTGTGTGCCATCATTGCCCAAAGGCCTGCAAAAAGGGCTTCCTGAATGATGTTGTAAAACATTTTTGTTTTTTCTGACAGTCTTTGAAAGTCAAAGCTGGAGCTGTCATATTGGTAACAGATACGTAGACCACCTAGGTAGGTAGAAGAAAAGGTTAAAAAAAAAATGCAGTGTGCGTTCCAGTTTTATGCTCAAGAGATATTGGTTTATTGACAAGTTATTACTGAGTACAAAAACGTCTTTTTTTCCCCAAACAATCAAGGGACAACACAGTGACACTGGTGCACTGTGCAGTATTATTGTCTCATGGCTCCAAGGTCCAAGATTCAATCCTTGGGTCAGATGTTTTCTATGTGGATTTTCCCCCCAAGTTTCCCACTTCCCTTGCAAAGAAGAAATCAAGCAAGCTGATAGGTGAATATCCTATCCTAAATTGCCCCTGGATGTGAATATGTGTATGCACATTGTCCCCTGTGAGGGTCAGACAACCCATGTGGGTTCAATTTTTGCTTCATGACCAGTGTTCCAGATTCACTTTGACCCTGACCTTAAAGTGGGTTCTGTAAATGAATAAATGAATCAAACAAGCAAGCCGAAATACAACCCTGTTTTCAAAACAGTTGAGGTGCTGTGTAAAATGTAAATAAATCAAAATGCAATGGTTTGCCGATCATGTAAACCCAGATTTCATTGAAAATAGCACAAAGAGAACATATTAAATGTTGAAGCGGTGAAAAATGATATTGTGTTTTAGAAAATATATGCTAATTTTGACTTTGATGCTAGCAACACGTTGCAAAAAAGTTAGGGCAGCCTACTTTACAATGTTTACCCTTGTGTTGCATCATTTATTCTTTTAAAGATACTCTGTCAACATTTGGGAACAGAGGAGACCAGCTGCTAGTGTTTTGGAAGTAACATTTTGTCCCATTCCCACCTGATATAGGATTTCATCTGTTCAACAATTTTGGGTCTTCTTTGTCATATTTTTCATTTCAACATGCATCACGTATTTTCAGTCAATGACAGGTCTGGACTGCAGACAGGCCAGTTTAGTTTCTACTACAGAGCCATGCTGTTGTAATACATGCAGAATGTGGTTTAGCATTGTCTTGATAAAATAAGCAAAGCTTTCCCTTAAAATGGCATTTTTTGGATGCATATGTTGCTCTAAACTTGTATATCTCATTAAGCATTAAAGGTGCCTTCCCACAAGCTAGCCATTCCCTGCACCCCCATACCATCACACATGCTGGCTTTTAAACTATGTTCTGATAACAAGCTGGATAGCATCCATGATTTCCAAAAAGAATTTAAAATTTTGATTTTGTCACCACAGGACAGTTTCCACTTTGCCCCAATCCATCTGAAATGAACAGAGAAAGTTCTGCTGTTTCTGGATCATTTTTCTACTGTATATGGTTTCTTCTTTGCATGGTAAAGTATTAACCTGAATTTATGGTAACGTCCCTAAGACGTGATGAATTCTTAAATTAATTCTTGCACTACTTAGCCATGCTGCGGGACTGACCTGTCGCTAATTAACCTAATTATTTGTATGATGTTCCACCAGGTTGTTTTTTGTTTTTTTGTTTTTTTTAGCATTACACACCTTGCCCAGTCTCAATTATTTTGTGTAACTGACATCAAATTCTAAATGAGCATATATTTTTCAGAAAACAATAAAATTTCTCTTCTCTATTCAATTTCTCAATAAAATTAGTTTTTCTTCTATTTTCAATTAAATATGAGTTTATATGATTTACGAATAATTGCATTCTGTTTTTACAGTTTACCGAGCTTCCCATTTTTTTTTTTTTTTTTGGAAATTGGGTTGTTTCGTTTTGAAAAGAGAAAAAAATACAAGTCTATGTCATAATGCCAAGGCTATGTCATAATAGTGTCATTTTTGTGAAGTGCTTCACTTAATGAAAGAAAGAATTTTGTGGCTTTGTATGCAGTGGTTCAGTGTATGTTTGTGTATTGGAGCACATGGACATTAACTCACCAAGGGCTTCAAAAACCCATGATGCAGCCCCAGTGCTAAGACAAGAGATACTGTTAAAAAATATATGAATGCAACAATAACAAAATGCGTGTGTCTGTTTTGCTTACATAAGTTTAATACCCTTCAGTCATACTGATTTGAGTGCACATTTCACAATTAACATCCAAATATCACACTGCACACAGCACCCTGTATGTTTATGTTTTACTTTCATGGTAGAGACATATAATATTCTTGTCATATACAACTCGAATTCCAGAAAATTTGGGATGTTCTTTAAAGTTGAATAAAATGAAAACTAAAAGACTTTCAAATCATATGAGTCAAAATTTTATTCACAACAGAATAAAGAAGTTGAAAAAGTTTCAGCTGGGAGAACATCTAGTAACTAATTGCGTTAATTGATATCAGGTGTGTAACATGATTAGCTATAAAGGGATG
>JAQMCW010021368.1:0-10026 GCA_030068335.1 Chrysichthys cranchii | reverse complement strand
ACTAGTCGACCAATAAAATTGTCGTCGACTAATTTTCATAGTCGATTACGTCGACTAATCGCGGCAGCACTAATATAGATACAAACTATAATATTCACAGTTGTAGCATAAATAGACACAACTAAAAGGCAAGGAAAAAATCATAAAAATAATAAAGTTAAACTCAGAAAACCTGTACCTGGACAGCAAAGTTTTAAAATTTGATGTGTGGCTTTCACAGCTTATTCTATAATATAAAGCATATTTTAATACCACACAGTTAATATGCAGCATAGGATGCTTTCATTAAAACACACACCAGGCTCTCATTTATTCATAACTACTGCTGAAGCCCTTGTCTAAAAATGCACGCTAAATAAAACCATAATGGAAACGCAATATTAAACTTATTCAAACTTTAAGTAAGTTCATATATCTGAGATATCTTCAGGTTAAATCAGGGATTTCCCAGACTTCTGACAAAACACCTAAATGACAGAGATTTAAATAGCGAGCTCGGGGCTACCAGCAGATACAAAACAATATTTCCGTGACATAACGCAAGATTATATGGGCACAGGTTATGGAGGCCTACAGCGCAATCTGCCAAACTAAAACTCCTCTACCTTCACCAGAGTTCGTCTCCCCTACCCCGGCTACACGAAAAGCTACATGTAAAAAAAAAAAAAAAGAAAAAAGAAATATAACGCATTTTAAAAGGTATAAAAAGACTGAAGAAGAAGAGGAGGAGTGAAAATACTTGCTTGTCTAAACTTCAGTTAAGCCACAAAGCTTGTGAGATTTCTAATGAATCCAAACTGCAATTTTTTCCCCCAGGATCAAGATCGGGATCAAATATCTGGAGACTGACATGGACAAACATACAGTATAGCTGTGAAAGGTGGAGAGTGCAATGGAGGATGTCTACCAGAGGAAGAACACTGGCCAAATGCAGAGCCTTGCATTTTATAATGTTGGACCTGGATTTATGCTCTGATATATCAGATTAATTAAAATCATCGGTGTAGCCACTACCACAGCTGACCATCTAACAGTGGCCTGAGAACATTGCAGAATATTGCAGGAATATTTTCAGAGTATGAGCAGAAAACAATCTATATATTAAATGTGGGGAGGTTATAAAACCTTTCCTGAATTTTTTTTTTCCTTCTCTTTCTGGATCATGACACCAGTGTACACTTCAGAACCTCTCCCTGTCTCCGATATTTGTGTAGCTTACCGATATAGTCTTTAAACTGATACTAGAATGTAAACCTCAACTGTTATGCAAAGTAAGCAATGTGACAGCTTTTTTTTTTTAACCTCTTTAGAAGACTAAGCAGCTTTAACTATGCAAACAGTCCTTCAGGCATTGACTATATTTTACTATAAGATGAGCTTTATATTTTAAAGGGTTTTTTAAAATTGGTTTAATATACCTTGAATGATTATTCCACGGTATTATTGATGATGCAATGGTGGCATAGTGGAGCTATACTACCAAAAATCTTCCATCTAGCAGCCTAAAGGTTTCTCTTCAAGAAAAGGTCCAAGTTGAACCCCACCTGAAGACTAATTTTTTATTTTGTGCGAGGACTAACACATATCAATCCATGCTAAAATATGAAAATAATGCACACCTACTGACCAAATCAGATTCAAGTATTCAACAGTCATGTGCTTTAAATGAATTTAAGAAATGCTTTACTTCTGAAACTATTGTTACTGTAAGGTGTTGAGTCTGAATCCTAGAACAACCAGTAATCCATATTTTATGACAGGATTGGATTTTACCTCACTTGTTAAGTTGTTTGGGCTAAAATTGTCTGCCAAATGTAAATGGGTTAGATTTTATTCTGCCATGCTGCCCCTAAAAATGTGGTGTTAATAAACGCAATAAGGGACTATTGCTTCTTTAAATCTTATAGCACTCTGCAGTGTCTACAAGGGGGCAGTCTAGGATTCTTGCACACTTAAATCTCGTCACTGAATTGAACACAATTGAAAGAGATTGTAGCAATGCTTGTAATTAGTTGATGTAACTCCATACTCGCTCACACAAGACCAGATTTGGCCAAATATGATCAACTTGCAAAAAGAAAAAAAAAGGAAGAATTGACAGGGTTTTGTTTGATCTCCACAAAACCATCATCACATTGTAAAATGCACTATGGTTTAAATCAGTAAATTGAAATTTTGACACCTTAAAACCTACACTTTTCTGACCCACTCCTTCTCTCGCTTTCCTCTTTCCCTTTAATGAAGAATTATAAAAGTGATCATATAGCATCATAGGGTGGCACGCTGGCTGGGTGGTTAGCACTGTCGCCTCACAGTGAGAAGGTCCTGGGTTCGAGCCCCGGGTTTGGAGTTTGTATGTTCTCCCCGTGTTCGCGTGGGTTTCCTCCAGGTACTCCGGTTTCCTCCCACAGTCCAAAGACATGCACAGTGGGGATTAGGCTAATTGGCTGCTCTAAATTGCCCGTAGGTGTGAATGTGAGTGTGAATGGTTGTCTGTCTGTGTGTCGCCCTGCGGTGGATTGGCAACCCGCCCAGAGTATGTCCCACCTCTTGCCCAATGTTAGCTGGGATTGGCGCCAGCTTCCCCCCACGACCCTGAACAGGATTAAGCGGCAGAAGATGAATAAAGACGAATATAGCATCATATTGAGCTCTTTCAAGGCAAGATTTGTGCCTTGAATTGAATGAGAGTTATACTTTGTTGGCAAATAACACCCCACCACTGATCCAAACCAATACTTAAAAAAGTGCACAGTTAATAATAATAATAATAATAATAATAATAATAATAATAATAACCTCTATAAAATTTACCAACACTACATTAAGACTGCTAGAGGCAGACAGATAAACAAACTGGGCCACAAACCCATCTTATAATTTAAAACAATAAAAAAAAAAAAAATAAAGCCTCTCTATAACAAGAACCTGCATCTTTTAACTGATGCTTAATGACCTGGCCAGGTGTAACACAAGCTTTGTGGAGCTACAGAAAGAGGGAGGAATGTACAAAGAAAAGACAGGCCATGTTTATCACCATAACACTCTTAACTGCAGATCATTACTCTGGCGTAACCATGTAGAAGCCAAACCTGACAATATACTGAAAGCCAAGATCAAGCGATTATCTAGATGGAATCGAGTAGGACCCCTGCTTGATTCGAATGAACAGCTGCACCCACACCAGAACTTTGCAGACCAGCTTTCACAACCTTGAAATAGATTCTTTGGCACGGGTCTGAATCGCACTCCTTATACCAGCAGTTCCTGTTCCGCAGGGCCAAAGTCCAGCACAGACTGATGAATTACCTGCGCAGGGACACTTGTAAAGTCCTCAGTGTAAGTGTGTTAGAGCAGTGGCTCTAGGGTTCTGGCCTGGAATTGATGACTGCTGCCTTAATGCCAACAAGAGAGAGAGGGAGGGAGGATCATTTTCAGTCCTTGAATCCATCTGAATGGAATATTCTGATGTTTTCCCTGCTGATCCAATAAAATACTACTTTTGGACCACAGCAAGCCTGAGAGCCATTTCTGAGCTGACATGGGTGTACTGGACCAAGAAAAATACTAGAAATGATACAGGCCAGGAATAATCCAGGGATAATTCTCTGCTATAACATACTTGCTCAGTAAACGTGGTGGTTAAATGGTGACCTAAATCAGATGTCTTTGCTGCTCTCAAGTCCTGTCAGAAATATTGTAATTACAATGTTTATTGTAATGTCAGTGATCATATTTAAATCAACATTACGTGACTTGGATTTGAATCACTGGGATTGAAATTGAAGATCCTTACTTTAGAACATTCTTCCGACTCTAGTCACTAGCAACACTGTCAGGTACACTTACCATATGGGTCTTTTTTCTTGGTATATGCTCAGCTAATTGAAGTTTTATTTACTGAAATGCCATTTAAAGGCAGCATTAAGTGCAACTGGTTCTGTTAAGTGACCAGTAAGAACAAGGAAAGGGCAGGAACATAGCAACTTTGAATTCAGTAGCTACATTCAAATATGCATCATTGCTACTTAGCCATCTGACTACTGATAGCCACGGCTCCCGGCTCAAGACGTCCTTACCCCAATATAATCTGGTATGTGGTGGCCCTATGGCAGTCTCTTTCCACTGTCGACTGCATGCGACAAAATGTACGTAAAACAGTGGGTTACAGTCACAAAATCTGTTCTTGGAACACTGAGTGTGACCTTGGATGGGACGCTAGTCCAGCACAGGGCAGTATGGACAATTTAGCATAGACTGTCCACCTGTCAGCATGTTTTGGGGAAACCCTATTTAGTTGTTGTTGTTCTTGTTATTGTCTTCTTGATGTTATATTCTTCTTGTTCTTGTTGATGTTCTTCTTTTTCTTCTAAATGTCCTTCTTGATGTTATTCCTGTTATTCTTGTTGTTGTTCTTCTTCTCCTTCTTGTCATTCTTTTTCTTGTTGTTCTTCTTGATGTTATTTTTGTTGTTCTTCTCCTTCTTTTTATTCTTCTTCTTGTTGTTCTTGACATTCTTGTTCTTCTTCTCCTTCTTGTTACTCTTCTTGTTGTTGTTCTTCATCTTGATGTTGTTCTTGGTCTTCTTCTTGATGTTTTCCTTGTTGTTGGTGTTCTTCATCTTCTTGATGTTTTTCTTGTTGTTGTTCTTTGTCTTCTTGATGTTTTTCTTGTTGTTCTTGTTCTTCTAAATCATCTTCTTGATGTTTTTCTTGTTGTTGTTCTTTGTCTTTGTATTCTTCTTGATGTTTTTCTTCTTCTTGATGTTTTTCTTCTTCTTCTTCTTCTTCTTGATGTTTTCTTCTCTTGTTCTTCTTCTTCCTCTTGATGCTATTTTTGTTATTCTTCTCCTTATTTGTATTCTTCTTCCTATTCTTGATGTTCTTCTGGTTTTTCTTCTTCTTATTCTTGATGTTTTTCTTCTTGTACTTGTTCTTCTTCTTCTTGATGTTTTTCTTCTTGTACTTGTTCTTCTTCTTCTTGATGTTGGTCTTATTGTTCTTCTTGATGTTATTTTTGTTGTTCTTCTTCTCCTTCTTCTGCTTCTTGTTGATGTTCTTCTTCTCCTTCTTGTTACTCTTGTTCTTCTTGTTATGTTCTTCGTCTTCTTCTTGATGTTTTTCGTGTTGTTCTTTGTCTTCTTGATGTTCTTGTTGTTCTTCTAAATCACCTTCTTGATGTTTTTCTTGTTGTTCTTCATCTTCTTTGTATTCTTCTTGATGTTTTTCTTGTTGTTCTTTTTCTTCTAAATCTTCTTCTCCTCCTTCTTGTCATTCTTCTTCTTGTTCTTGTTGTTGTTCTTCTTCTTGATGTTATTTTTGTTGTTCTCCTTCTTTTTATTCTTCTTCTTGTTGTTGTTCTTCATCTTGATGTTGTTCTTGGTGTTCTTCTTGATGTTTTCCTTGTTCTTCTTCTTCTTGATGTTTTTCTTATTGTTGTTCTTTAATCTTCTTCTTGATGTTTATCTTGTTGTTCTTTGTCTTCTTCTTGATGTTTTTCTTATTGTTCTTCTGTCTTCTTGATGTTCTTGATGTTTTTCTTCTTGTTGTTGTTCTTCTTGATGCTATTTTTGTTGTTCTCCTTATTTGTTTTCTTCTTCCTGTTCTTGATGTTCTTCTTGTTTTCCTTCTTGTACTTGTTCTTCTTGATGTTGGTCTTGTTATAGTTCTTCTCCTTCTTCTTGATGTTCTTCTTGTTCTAGTTCTCCTTCTTGTTACTCTTGTTCTTGTTGTTGTTGTTCTTCTTCTTCTTATGTTTTCATTGTTGTTCTTCTTCATCTTCTTCTTGATGTTTTTCTTGTTGTTGTTCTTTGTCTTCTTGATGTTACTCTTGTTGTTGTTGTTCTTCTTCTTATTCTAAATCACCTTCTTGATGTTTTTCTTGTTGTTCTTCATCTTCTTTGTATTCTTCTTGATGTTGGTCTTGTTATAGTTCTTCTCCTTCTTCTTGATGTTCTTCTTGTTCTAGTTCTCCTTCTTGTTACTCTTGTTCTTGTTGTTGTTGTTCTTCTTCTTCTTATGTTTTCATTGTTGTTCTTCTTCATCTTCTTCTTGATGTTTTTCTTGTTGTTGTTCTTTGTCTTCTTGATGTTTTTCTTGTTGTTCATCTTCTTTGTATTCTTCTTGGTGTTTTTCTTGTTCTTCTTGTTGATGTCTTTCTTGTTGTTGTTATTCTTCTTCTAAATCTTCTTCCTGATGTTTTTCTTCTTGTTGTTTCTTCTTCTTCTTCATGTTCTTTTTTCTTCATGTTCTCCTTCTTACTCATATGGACACTGAATGATCCCAAACCCTGACAGCTGTGCTGCGGTGAGGGTTGAGTCAGTTTTCCTTCTGTATCTGTATGTCGTTAAAAAGCCATAAAAGCCAAACCACACAATCTAAGAAGCTCAGTGTTATTCATTGTTGTCCTGGCTTTAACAGTCCCTTCTTCCGATTTACAGCAGGGGCAGGGGCAGGGGCGGGAGTTAGGGGCAGGCATGAGGCTTCACACAGCACACACTTCCTAAACTGGGAGACAGACAGCACGGCCGGCTCCCGGTGCGCTCCAACCTGCCGTACCGGCGCGAGACGTTCAGTAAACCACGCCCCTCACCAAGCTCCATATCACAGTTTCCGGGTAAGAAGGACTTCAAATATGATCAGTCTGGAGACATGACCATGGAATTACACGAACTAAAATCATCTGACAACAATAACGAGGAAGGCGACCGAACTATTCAGGTGAGTTTGAACAGGTTCCTGTTGCCATCCGTCCGCTTTTTCTTTAAGTTTGAAGAGAAAAGTTTACTGAGTGTCACAATAACTGCGCGTCACCGACACAAAGGGTGAACATGTCGGAACATGTCAGGTGTGATGGGATAGCAATGTAACACAGAAAGATGTCGGACAGGGACATTGTCTGTGAAATGTTGGAGAGCAGATTGTGTGTGTGTCTGTGTGTGTGTGTGTGTGTGTGTGTGTGTGTGTGGACAAGTGTCAACGCGTCTGGAGCTGAGGAGGACTTTTTACTAAGAAGTTTCAAGTTTTTTTTTCTTTCTAAGCATAATATTCAGGTCTAAAATGTGATAAAACTTCGTTTTATTATTATTTTTTACACCTACTGACCCAGTTATTGTTTAACATGGAGTTATTTCCCAAGTTCAGCCCATTGTCATGACGCGTAGGTGAGCAGACTGGCGCTCCCACTGCTGCTGCCCCAAATGCACTTCAGTCTCAGTGCAAACATCTGTCTGCCATGTTCAGCTGCACTTTATTCAGAGGCCAAAGATCTTGCTGTCATGCCTGTGCTTTGCTTTCTGTTGATATAAATACAGATGAGCCCAGGAAATGAAAGCTCCTCCAACCACAACACGTCAAATGCCTCTGAAATCACCAGCCTGCTGCCTGATAACCAGGTGAGTGGATACATCTCTTCATGTGTCAGACAAACTGTAGGAAATCAATGACTGGGTTTGTTTTTTTTGGGTTTTTTTGGTGTTTATATCTATGGCTTATCTGTGTCTACGATGATGCCTAAGAACATACTGCAAACAAATTAATGCAAAAAAAAAATGATGATGATGATAATTGGTTGAGGGAAATTGTAAGCATATTGTAACAGGCTTGTTAAGAAGTCTTCACTAATGATTGTAGCTTGTAAATGTATGCTACAATGCGCTATATTCCTCTTCTGGTTTATCAGTACCATATTGGTCACTTTTAGAAATATGCAATTACTGACTCTGTGCCAACCTATCAGCCTGTCTGCATCCTGTACATCAGTGTTGCGGACCTCCAAATGACCACTGCTGATCACATACTAAATGTTCAAAAGTATGTGGATGCCTGACCAGAACACCCATATGTGCCTGGTGAGGATCCCATTCCTAAAGCATAGGCATTTATGGGGAGTTTCACACGGCGCTTTGTTGTCATGCTGGAACATGTTTGGGCCCCCTTGTTCAAGTGAAGGAACGTTAAAAGCATCCAAAGACATTCACAGCAATTTTGTGTTTTGAACATTGGAGCAACAGTTTAGGGAAGGTCCACGTATGGGTGTGATGGTCAGATGTCCCCAGACCTTTTAGTCATATTGCATATTGTTTGGGTTATGATTTGTTTGTTGAAAAACTCAAACTTGCAACATTGTGCATATGAACATACAAGCTACAGTCAGTAATATATACCCACAAAGTGACCTTTATAGTATGTTTACCTAATAAAATGCTCGATAAGTGTAGCTGCATCACGGCATATCGTTACAATGCCACTTCATTCACATAACCCTCTGCACAGGTGACAGTATATCCACGTCATGGTACTTATGAGGGTTCACTTCACAGGAGGTTTAACTATCATAACCTTTGTATTTTCCCATGGTAACGCCCAATTCTCGCTAGAGGCAAAGCAGGTTTAGCTGCTTTCAGCTCCAGTCTTTGTGTAGGTGAAGGCAGAAACCTGTATGAAAATACCAAGCACTGAACTGTGGCATCTGTCAGAACACAAATACACTGATGGATATCTTATCAGTTTTGCAGCATTCCAATAATTTAATGTCATTACAACATCCTGGATTCGTGGTCAGAATGTAATGTATGTGTGTAATACAGTGTTGTTGTTTTTTTTTTTTTTTTTTTGCATGCTCAGGGTGCCGATAGAAATGGAGAGATCTCTGTACCTGTAACAGACAACTCATCAGGTTCAGATGAGGTATAGAAAAGTACTAACAAATACACTTTTCCCTCACAACTTTTTGCGTGTGTGTTTACAATACAATAATTTTGGGTACGCTGGTTCTCATGGGCTGTAGAACATTGATTATTGGATCAGATATTTTGAAAGTTGATGTATGGAAAAAAAGGAACTGCTGGGTGAATCCTGGTCTGTAATGCCCTAATGCCTTAGAGGTGCTTCAAGTGTGTTTAATTGTATTTTTCTTTTTAGCAAAATGCTAAGATAGTGTTATGATATGTGTCAGTGTAGAGTGAAGTAGAACTGGAGGAAAATTTTCTTTTGAGCTTAGAGATTTGCTAGTCATTTGACCAGAGATTTTTATTTGCTTGATTTCTGCATCAGCATAATTTCTGAAATGATGCAATAAAATATCGATAATGTAATGTTTTTTATGCTTCCTCTTTATTTATCTGCAGCCAGCGGGGAAGTTCGACAAATTGAGAAACGAGCTGAATGAACCAGTCTGCTGGAAGATCAAAGTGTGGATGCTCATTCTTATCAGCTTCCTTTTAATCATTCTTGTCATCTTTTTCTCCGTTTATTTTTGCTCAGGTACCCTGCTACACAATGCACAGAGTTTATTTCACTAATTCTAATACAGTAATTTAAATGCCTTGTTATGCATTATTTTTCCTTATTTAAAAAAAAAAAAAAAAGATATACAGTGAACCCCCGCAATATCGTGGTTCGCCTACCGCGGATTCAGTGCATCGCGGATTTTCAAATTTTGATTCGTGGAATTTTTTGGCTTTCACGGGACTCTGGAATATAAAATATAATTTTTAAAAAAATAGATTCATTCAAACATTGAAAGAACATTTAAATCAAAATAAAACAATATGCACTATATTTCATCAGCGGATGAATACACAGTGGTGGTGTACGCATATTCTGCTTGAGCGAGTAAACAGGCTGCAAACAGGAAGTGACCTCACTGGCAGTGAGCACGCATGTAGAATTTTATATGTTGTTAAAATCACGTATGTTTAAGCGTGTAGAAAGTGTTTAAGAGCATAGGACGTGTTTATAAGGGTGTGGAAAAGGTTAATAAGAGAGTGGAAATGGTGTATAAAGTTTTAATATATATACAAATAATAAAATAAATGTGATGGCACTACTTTGCGGATTTCACCTTTCGCGCGGTGGGCAGAACGTTACCCCTGCGATAGATGGGGGTTCACTGTACTTACTCATGCACAGAATAATGGAAATGCCACTTTGAGGTAACGTCTCCATTCAAAAGCAGTACATACAGCAACGTCTAGTTTATTTTATTAGCATTGGACTCATAACTCATTAAAACTCTGATGGGAAC
>JAQMCW010021255.1:0-10031 GCA_030068335.1 Chrysichthys cranchii | reverse complement strand
CTGGACTCCAATCAAGGTGTAAAACCATCTCAGAGATGATCAAGAGAAATGGACGGCACCTGAGTTAAATATGTCAGAGTCACAGCAAAGGGTCTGAATACTTACATCCACGTGATATTTCAGTTTTTCTTTTATAATAAATTTGCAAAGAATTCTATAATTCCGTGTTTGTGCTGTCATTATGGGGGACTGAGTGTAGATTCATGAGGAAAAAATTCATTTGATTGATTTTATCATAAGGCTGCAACATTACAAATGGTGAAAAACTGAAAGGAGTCTGAATACTTTCTGAATGCTCTGTATGTAAACGTCTGACTGCAAATGTAAGTCCAACTGCACTCGCTGACTTAGACGTAACCACAATATGTCACACTGAAATTTATGTTTTGTCTGTGGTACACTCTATATTAAAGTGTTATTTTATAAGCTGCTGAATAATGAGTGTGGAAGGCATATTGTTAAATTATAAAAACTGCCATGATTAATATGATAATTAGCAGTCGGATTATTCATGCAGCAATATATTCAGTCTGCATTTTCAATCCCTTGATATTTTGGGGCTTAAAGGTGAGTGCTTGTTTTTAAAAGCATCGGTCTAGATGCTATTGAAAAACATCAAGAAAAATCTGACAACCTACAAGGCACAAACTACACATAGGGGATTTTAATAATCTGAATGAGGAGCCCAGAATATCCATAGCTGCCCAACCTGCCTCTAAATACCAAGAACTTTCCACATATGCCAATTCCTTATATGACTCTATCTTTCCAAAGAGAATATAGATAACATGGATAACATTAATTTTCTTTTCACTCTAATATATATGCTCTAGTGTGAAGCACAAGAGATCTGAATCGCCCGATCCCAGCCATATATCCATGAAGAGTGACCATTCTATGCATAGAGATGAGCAATTCAAAGACAAAGGCAGGTCTCCTGATATGAGGTCAGTCTCTCCTAGTTCACTCTCAGTTCATTATGAAACTCTTCATAAGATGCAACTGTAATCTATGGCTTTCTTTATGTAAACCCTATTATATGTCCCTGCTTACTTCATATATTATTTTTTTCCTTTTTTTTTTTTTTTAACTATGAGGGAGGAACACCAAATTAATGTATTTAATCAAGACGATAGTGCTAACCTATCTGTGCATTGATTGCTGTGTGTTGTGCAGCTGAAAATATAATACATCATTTCTAACGCAGTGTTTTGTTTGTTCACAGGATCTTACGAGAAAAGTCAGAAAGTACAAATCAGCTGGAGTCAATATTCAAGGTGTGTCAGTGTATGAGGGTATCATCTGAGGACTTATTCAAATCATTGTTAAAAACATGCACTATGATAATATTTAAATTTGGTGATTTAATACATTTTATGACATTGTTCTCTCAGATTTTTTACTCGGATGCAGTTTTTATTATTAAGGTTGATTTTAGAATAATTTAACTACTTGTAAGCCATGAATCTGCCCATGTGTGCAGTGCACCCGCTTTCAGTACTCCCAGTTGCGGTGCAGGTGGAAGGACTTGTGCCACCCCTCCGCAGCGCCACTGGCGCATGTGCGAGGATTCGCCCCACGTTTGAGTGTCACGTGGTCTTCCACTGGTGTTCTGCATATGGACTAATTATACGGACTAAACACACTCGGTCGTGCACACACACTCCAGCCTGCGCGTGTCTCCACCCACACCCCACCATGCTGACATTGTAGAAGCATTATGATTTATTTGAGAGCATTACTAAATTCATATTAATGAATTTCAAATGACATGAGATATTACTACACCAGGGGTTCCCAAATGACCTCAAAGGGATATTCCAAATTTTCTGAAACTCCAAGCGTTCGTCTACCGTAATTATATTATTATTATTATTATTATTATTATTATTATTATTATTATTATAAATCTGAAATATACAGGAGGAGCCCAAAACAATGTATACACACTTCAACAGTGGCAATGCCCATTTTTTAAAATCCAAATTGACTTATGGCATCAGTGTGTAGAGATGTGAGAGCAGTGTGGAGAGTGTGGAGGGACATGTAGAGATGTGCATACAGTAATACAGCTTTTATGCAGATATATAATATATACAGATCTTCCTCTCACCTTACCCTGATTGGGGGTGTGGGGCCGGTGTGTGCGTTTCTTTCCTCAACCTCGGCTTCTCTATCAGAGGGTGTTTGAGGGTTCTGTGCAGTATCATAGATGTTCCTAGAGTTGCACTTTTCTGGACAGAGATCTCAGTGGTTGTACCTGGAATCTGTTGGAGCTGCTCTTCATGTTTGGGAGTCTCAACCCCTAATGCTTCTGTTACCATGGGGACCACTTTGGACTTCATCTTCCTCATCTGTTAAAGTTGTTTCTTCCGGCCTTGGTACTTCTCGACCTTCTCATCTTCCTTCTTCCTGATGTTGCTGTCAGCTGGGTTGCCATATCTATCACGACTGCTGTTTTCTGCTCCTTATTAACCACCACTATGTCTGGCTGGTTGGCAATCAAGTGTTTGTCTGTCTGGAACTTGAAGTCCAACAGAACCTTAGCCCTGTTGTTCTTAACCACTCTCAGTGGTGTTTCCCGTTGGGATTTAGGAGCTTTTAGCCCATACTCAGCACAGATGTTTCTGTACACTATTCCCACCACTTGGTCATGCCTTTCAGTGTATACTATCCCAGCTTGCATCTTGTACCCAGCTACTATGTGCTGGACAGTCTCGGGGCATCTTTGCACAGCCTGCACCTTGGGTCTTGCCTCCTGGGGTAGACCCCTGCCTCTACAGATCTGGTGTTTAGGGTCTGTTCTTGTGCTGCCTTTGATCAGAGTCCTTCAGGGCTGCTTTTTCTAGCCACTGGTAGGATTTCTTGATGTCAGCCACTTCCTCTATCTGGCCTTCCATGATGCTTTCTCTTCCTTCTCAATATCCCCTGTCTTCTGTTGCCTGAGACACTCTTCCATCAGTTCATCCTGATGGCCCATCTTTCTGATGTATTCATGGATGTTCCTTGTTTCATCTTGGATAGTGGCATAAAGTCACCCAAGAGCAGCGTGAAGGAATTTGGGGGAAATGTTTCTGAAGTTTCTGATATAAAAATGTTGTGGAACTTATGAATAGAGCCAGGGCCTTGTCTTTCAGCGTCTTTCTTCTTGAGAATCTGCGCAGTTCAAGAGGAGAGGACAGGAGAGAAAGAGATAGAGAGAAGAAGGGAACAAGAGGAAAGAGAGAAAGAACAAAGCCCCACCCGAGGTTATATATACTCTCTCCCTTTCCCTAAGGGGAAGAGAGATCGAGTTACAACATATATGTCCAGTTGGAAACATTCCAGACCTTACAGGTGTGGTCTCCTGGTCTCAGTGGAAAACTACTACATATAGGAAAGACAAAGAAAACATGTGGTGGGCTTAGAAGAGGCCTGCATAGCAATTTTCCACTACAAATACAAAAATGTTGAAGTACCTCAAAGACATACCTATAAATAGTAAAACCAGAGAAACTGATTATTTTGAAGTGGTCTTGTATCATTTTCCAGCAGAGTCTCTCTCTCTCTCTCTCTCTCTCTCTCTCTCTCTCTCAGGCAAATATCAGTTCCAGGGACAGGCAGAGATACACTGATTGCAAACAGATTGTAAGAGACAAAGACAGACTCACAAAGTGAATAAAAACCCTGATCATAACCATCAAAATCAAACCCGGGAAATGCAAGGCTTGGCAGATAGCAGGAACACACAAGGTGGCAAACTATTGCTTCGCGAAGAGATAATAAACAACAGGAAAACAGTTCAGCAGGGTGTGGTCTTAATTGGGTGTACCTGGACAAAATCAGAAGTCTGGAGACTCAAGGTAATGAGACATGGGGCAACTTTTTGGGCAGTGTTGCTGGACAATTGTGCTTGGATACTTTCATATTGAGATCTGGCAACAAAATTTCTATCGGGACATTTTTGTTTGTGTCCAGCAACTTTTTGATTGATCAGCCAATCAAAATACTGGTAGCGAATCACATGACCTCATGCAAGCTTTGGATCAGAAATCTTAAATGATCATGGTGTCAGTGAAGTGAAAAAATGGAGAGACCTCTAAAATATTTTTATGCTAGTAAGTTGTCATTTTTAAACCCTAAACCCGGAAATGTTACCTCCCCAAATCCATAATAAAGAACCAAAATCTAGACTTATGGGTTCAGGTCAAAATTAAGACATCATTTTTTTTCAGCTAAGGGTAAATTGTCCTTAGCTAGCTGCTAGCTAACTGGCAGCGATTTTGAGTCAACTCAGGCAAGTTGTTAAGGACAGCTCAGGCAGGAGTCTTTTAACTTTTATGTTATTATAATTCTTTTAACATTTAAAAAATATTAGCACTCAACAGCCATTGACAAATACTTGCTCAGATTTACCAGCCATTCAATATTAGATCATTAATTTGTTACTAATATCTGCTCGACGCTGTCATTATTTTACCAGAAACAAAGATAACAGTGACAGCAGCAAATGTTTCAGCATCCATCTTAGCAGTGTCTGTCTCCTTGGCAATAGATTTGCGCTTATCTGATACCTGTACCAGCAACATTGCCCAAAAAGTTGCCCTGTGTATCATCAGTCTCAAAGCGTTGGAAGTCGGGAATATGGTCAACGTCCATGGGCTCCTGGGAATCTGAGTCCATTTCAATGTCTGATTCATTGTTGCTGTAGTCTGAGATCTCCATGTTGTCTGTAGGTGAGTGCTCATGGGAAATGGAGTCAGGAAGTGGATATTCAGGGGAAGGTAGCGTAAGAGTCCTTGTATTATGTGTTTGCAGGCTTGGGTGCCTATTTGTTTGCTTGTTTTTTGCTGTTCCACTGAGAAAGACTCACTCAAATTTAAGGCTAGTAAGGAACTAGCATAGGTAATTGGCCAGATAAATTCATCCACTCTTATTGCTGAACTCCTCACACAAGACCCTGTTAATAAGCTATTACTGTAGAAAGATAGCATTATAACAAGAGTCATAACTATAAATCTGTGTTTGAAGCGGCAGTGCTGTCAGAGCCGCAGTCAGAATAGAGCATTCAACAACACTGTAGTATTAAAAAGCATGCCTTTATTTCATGTTGTTACTTTATATGATATTTTGTGATTACCTGTTAATGTTGACTAATCAGGAGTTGGAGCACAGAGTCATCACTTTATTAAGGAATGAGGTGAAGAGATTCAAGAATCTACTGATCCCAGATTACCCAGCATGCAGTGAACAGGAAGTGGAGAATGCGGAAGATGAGCCCAGTGTCCGAGAGGGAGTGCTGAGGATCGTAAAACATGTCCTGAAGAACATGAACCAGGCAGATCTCGCTAACACACTGAAGAAAAGTATGAACTCAGGACTTTATTCCTTTATCCCAACTTTAGATGAAAAACAAAACCATACATCTCAATCATGTGCTGGTCAAGGATCATTTTTGCCTTTTACATTATAATAAATTTACAACCCTGATTCCAAAAAGTTGGGATGCTCTGTAACTGGAAGCATGCAATGTTTTCCAAATTGGTTTTGGCCCACACTCAATTGAATATAATATAAAGACAAGATATTTAATGTTCAAACTGATAAACTTTAATGATTTATTTATGTATTTATTTTTTGTAGCCATACTCTCATCCTGAAATCGATGCCTGCAACGCAGTCCAAAATATTTAAGACAGGGGCGTGTTTACCAATGTGTTACATCTGCTTTACTTTTAACAACACTAAGTAAGCGACAGGGAACTCACAACAATAATTGTGGAAGTTTTGAAAGTGAAATTCTTTCCCCTTCTTTCTTGACTTATGACTTCAGTTGCTCAACGCTCTGGGGTCTCCAATTCTGCACTTCATAATGCATCACACACAAGTCTGGACCGCAGTGAAGCCAGTCTGGTGTTCTTTTATTATGAAGTTATGCTGTTGTAATATGTGCAGAACATGGATTGGCATTGTCTTGCTGGAATAAACAGGGAGATCCCTGAACAAGACACCACCTGAATGGCAACATGTGTTGCTCAATAACCTGTATGTTCATTAACGGTGCATTCATAGATATGCAAGTAACCCATGCCATGGGCACTAACATACCTCCATACCATCACAGATGCTGGCTTTTCCACTTTATGCAGGAAATCTGGATGTTCCTTTTCCTATTTAGCCTGGAGGACAGGACATCCATGATTTCCAAAAGCAATTTGAAGTGTGGACTCGTTAGCCCACAGCATACTTTTCCACTTTCTGTCAGTCCGTCTCAGATGACCTCAGGCCCAAATAATTTGGCGGTGTATCAGGATGTTGTTGGCTTTTGCTTTGCATTTGTAGATGCAGCAACAAACTCTGTTTAACAAAAATGCTTTTTGAAGTGTTTCCAAACCCATGTAATAGTGTCGTTTATACAATCAGCGTGGTTCATATAAAAAGCGGTGGATCTCGGACCAGTCATGGGAGCTCATCGACCAACAGTAAACAGCTAAACAAGTGCATGAGCAAAAGGATCAAGAACCTGATTAATGGGTTGAAGATGCTGCCAAAGCATATACCAACCTCGCACAAGAAGTCAAACGATGTTGCCACCTAGATAAGCATGAGTGTATAGAAAAGCTGGGAGCCGAGGCTCAAGAAGCTGCAGACCAAACGATACTTGAATGCTGTATTGAATCGTAACTATCAGAATTGTCTGTCACCCGGAGCAGCAGAGGTGTCCTGACTCAAGAACTATTTACCAAAGAAGAACAAGACCACCGATGTATCGAGCATTTTCAGGAAGCTCTCAGTCACCCCCTGCCCACTGAGCTCTTTGACCCAGACCTCCTTGGACCAGCGGAGGACCTCCCATTCAATATGGGTCCAGTTACAGCAGAAGAAACATCAATGATGATTAAGCACCTGAAGGGCGGTAGGCAGCCGATCTTGATGAAATCTTCCCTGAAATGCTGAAGCATGATAGCAAGCAGCTTCTCAATAAAATGACTGAACTTAGTGATGTATCATAGTTGACTATCAAAGTCCCAGATGATTGGAGAACAGGAGTCATAGTCAAGCTCCCTAAAAAAAGGCAACCTAAGTGACTGCAACAACTGGTGAGGCATTACTCTCCTTTCTGTACCAGGCAAAGTCTTCTGTTCCGTTCTTGAACACTGGCTCAGTATGTTCCTGGATGGGAAACTACGGGAGAAGCAAGCTGGATTCTGTAGTGGTTGATTCTGCAAGGAACAAATCTATACCCTGCAATCAATAATCGAATAAAGCGTCAACTATGAACAACGGCTGTCGATCAATTTCATCGATTTCGTGAAAGCATTCGACAGTCTACACTGACCCATGCTTTGGAACATCTTACAAAGCTACGGAGTTCCGGCATGCTTCATGAATGTCTTCAAGTCGCTCTACCAGCACTCCGGGAGCTGTATGCACATGGATGACAGTATCACTGACTTCTTTGCAATTGAATCTGGCCTGCGACAGGGATGTATCCTACTGCCTTTCCTCTTCCTCATTGGCATTGATTTTGTATTGAAGCAATCAATGGAATATGAAGCAGTGGGCATCTCCTGAACTGAAGCCTCCTGCCTGGCAGACCTCGATTTCACAGACAATATAGCCATCCTGGGATCGACCCAAGAGAAACTTTGAACAGCAACAATGGTGCTAGAAGCAGAAGCAGCAAAAATCGGTCTGCGGATTAGCGCCAACATGACAAAGGTACTACGGATTGGATGTGCTTGGGCGAGAATATCCACTAATATCTTCCAGCATCAGGTGGAAGAGGTCTCAGAATTCACGTACCTGGACAGCATCATCTCGGCTGGTGGGGGCACTGACCAAGATGTGACCTGCCATCTCAGCAAGGCCTCATTGGTTCTACAACACCTTCAACCTGTCCTTACCGCATCTTTCCTCAGCACCCTGACAAAGATTCATCTCTTCAATTCAATTGTTCTCCCCACTTCCCTCTATGCAATTGAAACCTGGAGAGCATCAAAGACCATCTGTTGGTGTCTGAACGTCCTGCAACAACAAGGCCTGCGATGAATTCTCAAGGTGTCACATAGGGACTGAGTCAGAAATGAAGAAATACTCTGATGAGCGAATGGCCGCCCCCTAGCCAAAGTGGTCACTCTGCGACAATTCTGGTTTGCAGGTCATATCCTATGCCTACCTCACACGTGGCCTCCCAGGGTTGCCATCACCTGGAAACTGCGTGTTGTCAAGCAAAAGCAAGGCCGGCCAAGGATCACATGGCAACGGATGTTCATTAATGACCTGAAAACTGCCAACGTCAGCTGGGATGAAGCTGAGAAAATCACACATGATTGAAACCATTGGACAACACTCATTGCCCAGTGTGCTGATCGGCATTGGAGGACCTAAGACTAAGATCCAATCATGTTGGTTTTTAGCGCAATGCTGCTTCAGGGCTTAAAGATCACAGGCGTATAATTTTGGTTTTCGGCCCCTTATATGCAAAGATTTCTTCAGGTTCTCTGAATCCTTTGAAGATATATGATATTAGATCCCTAAATTTCTTGCCATTGTATGTTGAAAAACTGAAATGTTGAGAAACTGTAGGTAGGTGAACTTCACCTTGGTTATGAATGACAATGTCTCTTCCATACACCATTATGATACTTTCACCTGCTACCAGTTAACCTGCTTACCTGTGAAATGTTTCAAACAAGTTTTCTTTGATGATTCCCCAACTTTCCTAGTCTTTTGTTGCCCATGTCCCAACTTTTTTGGAATCTTTTGCAGGCATTGCAGAATGAGTGTATATTTACAAAAAACAATTATGTTTATCAGTTTGTACAGAAAATATCCTGTCTTCCTATTGTATTAAAATTGGTATAGGTAGAAATGGATTTGCAAGTCACTGCATTCTGCTTTTATTTAAGTTTTTACGAAGTTTAAACCTCTTTTGGTTTGTGTATACACAGCAGGGAACAGACACTAGATTTCTGATAGATTACATATTAGACCAAATCAGTAGCTGACACCGATGCTTCATGTTTCACATGATCTAACTGAATTTGATTAAGATAATTTAGGGGCTTTGTGCAGATTTTTACAAATATTTTACAACCCGAATTCCAGAAAAGTTGGGACGTTCTTTAAATTTGAATAAAATGAAAACTAGAAGACTTTCAAATCACTTGAGGCGATATTTTATTCACAACAGAACACAGATAACATAACAAATGTTCAAACTGAGAAATTGTACAATTTTATGCCCAAAATGAGCTCATTTCAAATTTGATGCTTGCTACAGGTCTCAAAATAGTTGGGACAGGGGCGTGTTTACCACGGTTATGTTATCTGTGTTCTGTTGTGAATAAAATATTGCCTCATGTGATTTGAAAGTCTTCTAGTTTTCATTTTATTCAAATTTAAAGAACGTCCCAACTTTTCTGGAATTCGGGTTGTATAATTTACTTAGCAGCCATATATTAAACTGATTAATTCCTCTGTTTCTTAGAGCTGGGCTCTGTGAAAAAACTCAAATTCAAACTAAAAAAGAAATTTAGAAGGATTAATGAAGGAATCCCACAGCATGGAAGTTCAGCACTTCTGAGTGAGATCTACACAGAGCTCTACATCACAAAAGGCTGGAATAGAGACGTGGCTAAAGAACATGAGGTGAGACAGATTGAGATGCCAGTGAAGAGACCAGGATCGAAGGAGACACCCATCGAATGTAATGACCTATTTAAAGACAGGTCCGTCAGAACCGTGCTGACTAAAGGAGTAGCTGGAATTGGAAAAACAGTCTCTGTGCAGAAGTTCATCCTGGACTGGGCTGAAGGAAAAGCAAATCCTGGCATCACTTTTATATTTCCAGTGCCATTTAGGGAGCTGAATTTAATGAAACAGAAAAATCTCAGTTTGACAAACCTTCTTCATCACTTTTTCCCAGAAACAAAAAACCTACAGTTAATAAACTGTGAAACCTATAGAACTGTGTTCATCTTTGATGGTCTGGATGAGTGTCGACTTCCTCTAAACTTCCAGAAGAATGAGAGCTTGTGTGATGTGAC
>JAQMCW010021205.1:0-10033 GCA_030068335.1 Chrysichthys cranchii | reverse complement strand
CATGCGTACTTACTGCCGGTGAGGTCACTTCCTGTTTACAGCCTGTTTACTCGCTGAAGCGGAAGCGGCGTACACCGGCACTGTGTATTTATCCGCTGGTGAAATGCAGTGCATACTGTTTTATTTCGATTTAAATGTTCTTTTTTATGTTTAAATTAACATTTTTTTAAATTATATTTTATATTTTATATTCCAGAGTCCCATGAAAGCCAAAAAATTCCGCGAATCAAAATTTGAAAATCCGCGACGCACTGAACCCGTGAGAGGTGAACCACGGTATTGTGGGGGTTCACTGTATTTTGTGCTAAATTCTGTTGTTTCGTTTTCCTAAAAATATAGGCCCGTGTACTCAAGTAACCTAATGTCATGTAAAACATCCTTGACCAGGGAGGCCGAGTCACTAAGGATGAGTGTAATAAACCTTGTAAATGCATTTGTACAGCAACTCATGCTTAGGTTAATAAACATGCTATTTTTCCCCTCAATCTACATATCTGACCACTCCAAACTTCCTGTGGGATCCCAGACCAAGTACCCTTTAGTGTCAACCAGATTTCTGGCAAAAAAAACCCCAAACAAAACAAAACCGTAAAAAGCAGAGTGCCTATCTGTGTAGAAAACATTTATTTTCCAGCCAAATAATATACTCATATTCACTACATCCCTAGTCGGGCTTAATGAATTCTCTGCACAACCTGAGTTCAATGTGAGGACAAGCTGGGGAACACTTATACCTTCAAACTGGTGCAAATTACACCCGTCAACTGTCTTATAATATCATCTCATGTATTTCATCTCATTACTTGCACGACATGTATCAATTACTGCTTTCAAAGCAGGATCTTCGCGTTTAGCGTATTATCACGTTTGTACAATAAAATGGGAATTGAAAGGATCCTGAGATTTCGTGACACAGGAGGGCCTAATATTCTATTTGAATAACTAGCTAGCAGTAAGATTATAACAAAAATTCACAGACTTGTCAGCAAAGATAGCTCACTCATCTTCTCCCGCTTTAATCCTCTAAAGGGTCATGGGGGAAATTGGAGCCCAGCTGACTTCGGGTGAGAGGCGGGGTACACCCTGGGCAGGTCACCAATCCACCGCAGGGCGACACACGGAGCCAGATGACCATTCACACTCACATTCACACCTACGGGCAATTTAGAGTAGCTAATTAGCCTAATCCCCTCTGTGCATGTCTTTGGACTGTGGGAGGAAACCAGAGTACCCAGAGGAAACCCACACAGGCACGGGGAAAACATGTAAACTCTACACAGGAAGGCACCCAGGTCGACCTCGGGGATCGACCCCAGGACCTTCTTGCTGTGAGGCAACAGCGCTAACCACTACATCACCGTGCCGCCCTGGCAAAGATAGCTAACGCAATGAAACGTTGTCATAATTGTTTTTCAATGTCAGTGAGCTGACATTAAATTGTTGGTAAGGCACAGACACTGGTGAGCAAATTTAGCTATATGATTTAAAATTTACTTCCAGTACATTAAAATATTCAGAAATCAGAACTGTGGATGTGAATCCATTTAGTCAGTCATCCCATGACTGAATTATTACAGCAATCGTTCCACTGTGTGTACAATTTTCACATTGCAATACAACATCTCAAATGCTAGACTGAAAACCACAGTGCAGGGTCTTACACCATGCCTGAAGCAGTTGGGTGTTAAAAGTCTTCGGGCCCGTGTCCACCAAATGCGATTTCTGCGCTGGCAGTGTCTGGTTTCTATACCGTCTGTTCAGCGCTGACAGTGCTCAGGGTCCTTGGCATAAAAACACCCCCAGCGTTCATTTTTTTCACTTTTGGACTGCACTCAGGACTTTCAGCTGAAAATATTTCAACTTTTGGCGAAGGTCCTTAACGTCAAATCTCTCGCTGACCAGTCAAAATTAAGAAGGGGTGGGACTTACAATATCAACATTCTCAGCAATGGCAGAGGTGAAACTGACCTGGCTGTCACTGGCAACCCAGTTATTTATGATCTAACGCATCTGGTGGACACAGGCCCTTACTCAGTGACCCAACAGTTGCATCTTGGCAGTGCAAGGCCTCATCAGTCCTGGCTCTACAAGTTTGGTCACCACTATGTTTCTGATGATTTACTGCACCTTCCTGCATCATTTATTTCCAAGCCTAATCAAACATGCATGTGTCAGACAGTGAGACAGATTGATGATCCTGATCAGATGTCTATAATTCGAGACAAAACTCTTGATGTGTGAAGATCTCCAGGAACAGGCTTTGTGATCACTGCTTTCAGGTACTCAGTGAGATGTTTACAAAACTAGTGACGTGTTGGTAAACCATTACAGTCGACCCTCTCATCTACGGACGTCACATTAATGGATATCGGATGCAGCGGACAACATCTGCTGGTCTGAATACATAATCCGTTAGCCAGAATGTCTGGTACGAAAGTTAGAAAATCCTGGGTGTTGCATCTGAGTCCTGTAGTTCAGCGACTGGCCGCTAGGTGGCGGTGGCGTGCATGTTACTAGTTGCTTACAAGCGTCGGTTGAGCTGTGGTCGTTGTGAAGCTATACTGTTTTTCGGTGATTATTTGGTGTTTTTCAGTGTTTTTCTACCCAGTGCCATCATTATGCCACCCAAAGATAAGTCTAGTGGTAAAAGAAAGCGTCTCAATCTTAGTACTGGGCAGAAATTAGAGCTCATTAAGAATTCTGGTGTTTGTGAAGAGTATGGTGTGAACATACATAAGGGAAATGACATTTACATATTTATTTACATTAGTATTTAATGCACTTACCATGCATTACTTGCCATGGAGAAAAAAATCCTCTTCTGTAAGGAATGGAAAACAACAAGGTGCCACCATCACCCACATCTACAGTACCTCTCAAGCTTGTACACATTACTCCAAAACATGTGGGTCACACACCAGGCCCTATAGCCATCTGCACCTGCACGGGGCAGTTATTACTCAGTTTGAAAGACAATTAATGATAAGCCCAGTTACACCAATTTGTGAGACTGCAAGAAAAGTCACAAGCTATTTGTGTATTAGAGCAAGACCTAGCTGAATTCTTCTGTGCTTTTTTTTTGCTTGTTGTAATATATTTTAGTTAATTGGATAGAGTCTTCTTGAGGCATTTTCAGCCTTATCTGTTTTGGTTGAAGTTTGGCCATTGTCCTGCAGTGGTGATTGAAACCAATCTCATTTCACTCTGCTCAATTCCACACTTAAGCTGCTTCCGAAGCAATTTGTTTGAACTCCAGATGGCTGCAATGTCTTGGAGTTTGTGTGTGTGTGCTATTTCGGTAGAGTCTGATGGGGCTAGGGTTTGTAGCTGCGAAAAATATAGAAGGTTAGGTCAAATTTTAAAGAGCGACTTACACTTAAAGTGTGATCCCTCCCATGCCCAATGAGTCAGAAATACTGTGATATTTTTAATCTAATATAATATTACATTATATATAAGATATATATAAAAAAATATCATTTTTAATATAATGTAGGACCTGTTCTCCTAACTCTGCACACCTCACTAATATGGCATTATGCATAGTAGCAATGCTTTGAAAAATAACCATAAAAAGGCACTCATATCATGTACAGTACATATATACTATTTGACAAGAATAATCACTGGTTGTCATTGTCGGGAGCTGGCAACTAATCAGGGTGGTGAAAAAAGAAACTGTGAGGCAGACGGGAAAGAAAGTGTAGTCTACTTTGAAAATATTTCAGACTTCATGAAGCCAATTCTGCACTTAACTGCACATTGTGAGTGCACTGAAGGTTTTTTTTTCTTTTATTTCAAACTTTTTCTTGTTTCAAACCTGCTCCTAAAGCAAATCCTCATACATTTTTTTTTATTAATGAATATGCATGTATAAATAAACTTCACATAAAGCCCTTGCACTGTGGCAGAGTGAAATCAGCCATAACCACTGACTGTGCAAAATAGCATATTTAGGTTCGCTAAATGCATGGTATTATCCAGTCAACCATTATAGCCAATCCAGGTTCATTTTAAAATGCTAGCGAGGACGCAGTTGAATACGGTGGCTCAACCCAGGTCATTATTAGCCTGGATAAACCTATTAGTTCCTCCTGTAGACATAGCACTCCCAATATAAGGAAAGTCGGCCATTAAGCTATCAGCTGTTGATGACCTTCTAAACTGCTCACTTTCTGTTCCAGAATCAACCTGTCAGGTTTTTCCACATGAGTGTGGATTAAAAGTTGGTGCATCAAGCTGCTAAGTGACACAACAGAAAAGTGTCCAACCTTTCCCCCGGAGATCATTAGGTCATCTCCTGATGATGCCACAGACGTGCAAGGCCGGGAGCTCAAGAGAGCATAATGGGCCAGTGCTTTGGGATGCTTTTAGGGAGGGAGGGAGGGAGGGATGGTATACACTCTCCTGGGGTGTCTGTGAGCACATGTATAGCAATTTCCTCCCCCATAATGTTGTGTGCATGTGCAAGTACTTAAAGTGGGAAGCTATGCCTTGGAGAAAGCATGTGATACCCTTTGCCCTCCCTGGTTCCTAGCTGTTGTGTTACGGTGAGAGCTGTCTGATGGGTGGGCATTGGGTAAATTAGGAAGAAATTCAAGGAGGGGTAGGGGGGGTCACTTTACATTGGGGGCTAGGTTAAGCAGTAGAGAAGGATAAGAAGTGTTCATAGAAAAAAAATATATAACCCTGGAAAACCCTGACTACCGTATAATAGGGAAACTATCTCCATTGGCTAAAACGATGATACAGACTCAGTGAACACAAAAACAGGTGTTTTTTTAATTATCCCTTTCCTACTACATGTTCTGAAATGGTCCTTATAAGACCTCCTGGGATGTCCATCAACCATTGAGTGGTTTGAATAGAAGAGTGATATAAAAGTTAGGGTCAAATATGACCCCAGGGGTGCTACAGGGTAAATTCTGATTTGAAAGTGGAAAAGGAAGAGCAGTCATGGAGATATTGAGGAAGATAGTTCCAGAGTTTGGGGGCCACGGGACTGAAGGACCTGCCTCCCAGGGTGGAAAGTCTAATGTGTGGTTATTGGTTATTGAGAGAAGACCTGAGTCAGCGAGAGGACCAGTAAGGGCTCAGGAGTTCGCTAAGGTAGAGAGAAGCAAGGTTATGCAGAGCTTTAAAAGTGAGAAGCAAGATATACATCCATGTCAACGTCCCCAACCTTGTCTAAACTGTCTGTATAATCTGTCAGATATTTCTGCTGTTTCTTGTCTTTGACTGACAGGATGCATAGTTTCAACAAGAGTATACTAGAGCAAGTAGAAGGCGTTTTCTGTCCCCGTGTCATCTCATTGTGACCACCGCTGACTCAACTTGTCTTCATTTCCAATTAGCACAAAGTATAATGCCAAGTTTAGAGCCTACACAATACGCTGGCTTCATGCACTACAAAAAGCTGACCCTGTAAATCCAGGATACAGTTGGTTTTGGAGAATTGGTTCGCTGTATTTTTCTCTTCTGCTCCATTGTTTGTTCAACTCATGGAATGTCCTCAACAAATATGCTGGTCATGTTTAAAATCCATCACGGTGGACCACCCTGGAGAGATCTCTGCTGTGAAATTAATTGTTTTAGCCTTTATCTGAACCCAGATTTCACCATGCAGAGCATCACTGGAGTAAACACTGAGATTCTTCGACATGATTTTCTTCTGCTCTGTTCTTTTAATTGCATCTGCACCCTCTTTGAAGATTGGTTTCCATTAAAGGTGGCATGAGACGTTTTTTCTGTTGTTGTTGTTGTCGTCGTTTGTTTGCTTTTTTTTTTTTTTTTTTTTTTTTTAAGTCAGAACACCTTTCTGAAATGTGCATTCTGTTCGAATTCTGGCAGCTGTCGATATAATATCTTTTCCGAGAAAAACTCCAGTCTCAGCAGAGACCCGGGCTCACTAAAATGACAGATAAAATAACAAGTGATACTGAGATGTCTCTCAGAACCTCTCTGCACTCAGCGATCTACACAAGTAAACAATTTCCTTCGATGTTCCTGTCGCAAATTTAATTATTAACAATAGCTCTAAATTGTTCGTACTGATTCACCACGAGCTACTACAAAAGATTCCGACGTCCGTAAATTGAGAGCCATCAATAATAGGCATCGCTGCTGTAACCATGGCAACGCTAATCTCAACACATGTGGCCTCTCGCTATCTCTTTTTCTCAGATATGATGCCCTTGTTAGGGATCAAGCGAAGAATGAACGCAGCGGGAGATCACCCATGGATTAACACTGAGGGACAGCTGACGGACAGATCATTGGTTCTGTATTAGTTGCGGGTTGTGTGGAGTTTTCGCTGACTAGATGATACTAGGTGGCAAATTAACTAGTCTTCGTTTATATTAACTTACAATATATTAGATAGCAGTACAAATTTGCACTCTGATATATAATAGTTATATATTTGAAGGTGAAAGACTGCCCTGCATTAATGCTTCCCCAGACCATGAATCAATGTTCATATTCCACATCTATGACAAATAAAATCACTATGGTTATGTTTGCCTTTTTAATCAAGCACGATTTGACTTGCCAGGCTTCTATGCTAAATTAGCCAGGCTAAAACAATTGAAAGTGACATACAACCAGACTAGAATTATACAGTATAAAACACTTTGTTGCTTGTACACAACGCTATAACATAGAATGCTATTTCACCAACCTCTGACAGCCCTAAAAGCCATAATAAATGTTGTTTTCTCATCATAGCAAGTTGTTTGTTTTGTTTTCTTATGATCCTGAGTGATTTTAGTCTTTATCGGAACATAACAAAACATCATTTTCCTGTGATGAAAACATAATTTTCTTGCAATCTCAGGATAAAGAAACCCAGTTTTCCCAAATACTTTGCAGAGTCATTGACTATCATTCTGCGCAGCAGTGTCAGAAGTGCAGGAATATATTGAACAGCAAGTGACATTTCGGTTCAATCAAGGCTTGATACAGGCTGAACAAGCTTCATGTCTTGCCATTGCAGACAATGTTCCCATTATTGTGCATTATTTAAAAAAGGGAGTTAGAAAGACTATGACTTTATGTCATGAACTACATCACTGACCAGCTATGAGGCTCCATGGATATGAAATGGTGACAGAGAGATGTAGATTGGCAGGATTACGGGTAAATACCATACGGGGACAGGGGTAGTTCAGTGGTTACGACGTTGGACTACTGTTTGGAAGGTTGTGAGTTCAAATCCAAGCACTGCCAATCTGCCACTGTTGGGCCCTTGAGCAAGGCCCTTAACCTCAACTGCTCAGTTATATAAATGAGATAGATGTAAGTCGCTCTGGATAAGGGCATCTGTCAAATGAGACTAATGTAATATAAATAATGTTCTTATCAGGGGAAAATGTAATTCCACGATCTTAAGAACCACTTGAGAAGATTATGTCTCTATTTCAGGAAAATAATGTGTCTTTATGTCACGATAATGACAAAACTAACTTGTTATCATGAGAAAACAGGCCAAATGAAAAGTAAATTGGTTCATTTGTGGCCTTTTTGGGCTTCCATACAAGTCACTAAATACATGCAAATATGTAAGTTCATTCCTTTACATAAAAGATAAGTGCATGTTTTGTACTCTCAACCTTGGTTCCTGTTGCTCAAGAATTATTTTGCTTCAAAATGATTATTATAATGCCATAATTAGGATGCCCCCCCCACTGGTGGATCACCAGCATTTCTGTTGTCAGAAATCTATGTTGAAAATGATAGGGCCTTCTGAAATCAGTGTTGTTGAGAGGCTGGTCATGTTCAGCTCTGTAATACCACTTGCAGTATTACGATTGCGTTAGCATTCGGCCATTGTAGCTAAAGCAGTGGATGTGGATGTACTTTAGGGCTGTGGGTTTGGAGGGAAACATTACAGGCATTGTAAGATGTCAAATTTTGATTTTCAAAACAGCAAGCGTGGATTAACGTCCATGGAGCCACACTACTTGGCTCTCTGGAACCCACTGACTGCCCTCTGCGTGAATGATAACATTGGGAGGCATCTCAGATCTTTTCTCTCCTACGAAATATACAGATAATTTCATAAAAGATGCAAGAGTCGCTTAAAAATTGAGCATGCCCTCAAGTCACATCAAGCATGCGTGTTCTGTTCTACTGTGAAAATAAAAGCAAATGTGATGTGGTAGGATACCAGTTCTTTTTCTTGTCCTCCTAAAATGGAGGTGAAGTTGTAATTAGGAAGCAAAGTGCTGCTCAATCAAGCTGATAGTGTGGAGAGGGATGTGAGACACCTGAGACACACTGTGCTTGGCTCTATCCAGCTTGTGATAATTGGGAGTGTTAAATCAGGACCAGATCCAGCATGGAAGGTTTTTGGAACAAACCCCTGCTGTTTCTCCCAAACAGCATATGTGCAAGCTGAAATAATAAATCAGAGACTGGGTTTGCTGGGTTTTTTTTTTTTCCCCCTCGAATGTTATTTCTTACAGTTTTACAATTTTGACAGCACCTGCAACTCTGAGCCATACGCTACTCACTACCTCTCCATTTGAAAAATGATCAGGTTTCATTCATTCTTGCGGGAGATATTTGTGAAAGAAATAGTTGAAAGTAAATGCAAAAAATTTTTTATATTATTTTCCACACATAATTAAAAACTGAAAGCTGTGCAGGTGTAGACACGTATGCTGGTCTTACACTGAACAACTGATTTCAGTGCTGAAGACAAATTTCCAATATTGGAATAAAACCATGAGAGTTTTGAAAGAGCGGCCTGCTTCTGTCATTTTGATGTTTAGTGGAAGGTCAGGAGAAGTGTTTTAAGTTCGTCTTTTTTTTCTCAGCTTAAAGTTCTGATAAAGTCAACCGTGTTTAATTTGATCACAGGTTGTAAGACTTGGCTCATTCTCTTCAGCACTAAACGGAAGCAGGGAAAAAAGGGTACAGGAAGATCTCTCACAGGTACATAGACGCGGGTGAGACTCCGTGGAGGTCGCAGTCTTTGCAAAATTACGCACAGTAAGTTTTCCAGTGTAAAATTTTCCGGAGTGAATTCTATATTCAGACTGAAGAAAATGGACTCTCTGCCGGATAACATTTGTCCCTCTCTGAAAAGAGCGAAGGTAATTTTCCGCCCAATCTTTTTAAGGAACACATTTTTAACTCTGGACAAAATACTCAGCCATTTTCCTTTCTAGCTTGTGTTTAAAAACTCTGCAACTATTGACGAGTTGTCTTTATATGCGAGAGGGTGTCTTTAGTCTTTTAAAAGGTCTTTTAAGAGTATTTTCAAAGTCTTCTGATGCTGTTATAATTGTACAACATCTTGCTTGTTTCAGGCTCGTAGAGCAACAAAATTCATGCAGAGCTCATAAAGATATTATCCTTTTTTTTTTTTTTAAATCATAGAATCAGAGGTAAACTTTAGTAGCCATAGAGCCTGCCATAATAATCATAGGCACAAAAATGAAATTCAAAACAAAACAAAACAAAAAGGATCATGTTTTATGAGCTCTGCATCATCAATCAATCCTAATACTCATTTAATTAGGTGATTGGTTTGGACATGATTCTCTATATGTTCATAATGGACATCTAATGATCTTTAATAATGAGTTCTTTCTGCATTTTCCAAGCTACCCTTAGAAATATAGGTATATCTCACAGAGTTGTGAGCAGTTTAGCGTTCATTTTTCCTGACGTATGTGAAGGTGGACTTGATTTTCTTTTTTATGTTTCATTTGTGCTGCTTTGTTGATAGAGTATTTCATTAGTTTCTCTCTCTCTCTCTCTCTCTCTCTCTCTCTCTCTCTCTCTTTAATTTATTTTATTTATTTATTTTATTATTCTCATTATTTTCAGTGAGAGTGCTATGGCGAAGCTGACCAAAAAAAAAAAATGAAAAAAGGAACGCACACACTAAACTTTAAAAGAATTTTTTTTTACATATATTAGCCGCACCAGACTATAAGCCACAGATGTATATGTTGTGAAATGAGATATTTACACAAGAAAGTTTTTATAAATGTTTATTTACATACCTTAATGTGCGTGTCAT
>JAQMCW010021170.1:0-10034 GCA_030068335.1 Chrysichthys cranchii | reverse complement strand
AAACACACTGTACCATTAGAACACTGGAGTGATAGTTGCTGGAAATGGGCCTCTATACACCTATGTAGATATTGCACTAAACACCACACATTTGCAGCTAGAATAGTCATTTACCACATTAACAATGTATAGCGTGTTGTTTCACTGACATGAGACAACGTAAGATAGTGAGGTTGTGTATTACTAAACGAGATCGCATTTCTCTTTTTCATAATGTTTTCTTGTTGCATGTGGTTATAGTGTCAAATGTACTCGAGGTGCACATTGTAGTGAGACATAGATGCTTTGGATCAGTGAGGAAGCATGAGAAGCCCCACAAACTAGCGGTCTGACTATAGACCAAATGACAGTTGGCTTTGGGAATGAATGAAAAGAGAGGTAGGACTGTTTTTGGTACAACAAGAAAAGCCTGGGACACTGCAAAAACTTTCATTCTTAGACTCTGCGATTTTTCCATTTTTTAAATATTTGCCGCTACGATAACAGGAAGTTGTACTGCGCGTCATTGTCAAATTCCATTCCATTCCATTGCAGGCATTTAGCAGACGCTCTTATCCAGAGTGACATACAACAAGTGCAAAAGTCACTTTTACAAGTTCCAGTGGAAAAATGCAGAAGTGTGAAAACAGGTTTATTATCAGAGTTATTTTTACATGTCCTGTTCATAGAAAATTGATAAATATTTGTATAATATTTCTAATAATCATAAATATTTGTAGACTGCCTAGCGTCAGGTTTAGACTCCATTCTGGAGTACACTGAGGCCTGAAAACACAGCCACCATGGACTACAATTCCCAACACTCACACACACGTTCACATTCACGAGGCGGGTTAAAGCTGTAGTTTTGCACAAAATAGAAGCGATTTTTTTAAGCAATGGACCAAACAGTATTTCGATGGTCTGTTTCCAGTGAGTGATATTATGTGAGTAAACCTGGGTTTTCTCCTCTCGCGATGGTCATTCTAATTCAACTATGTTGAACTATTTCCGAGACCTGAAGTGTCAGCACAATGATTTAGATTGCATGCACCACCGCTTCACGCCATGTCATGTGACGTACATGTGAAAAATGTGCTACAATTTCAATTTTATGAAATGTAGTTTGGTTAAATTGTCTGGGAAAAACCACCGCATGAGAGCGTATAAACATTTTTGGGCTATTTTTTTTTTACATTTAAATTCATGTGTTTCCATTGCTCAACTTTTTTATTCCGCAATTTCAAACTGCGCAATGGAAACAGGCCTACAAGTCACTTCTAATCATGCAGACCTGTTCCTCATTACTTATTCCTCAGCACTTATATACAGACTCAAATCCACAGCAAGTTGAGAAGCAAACACCGACTTTACCAAGCCTTTGTTGTCCTGTTTGCTTATTCTTATTAGCCTTTGCCTCTGATATTCTGCCATGTTCCTAAATAAACTCTTAAACTGCACTTGCATCCTTCTCCTGACATCTGTAAAAACACCTCACCTATGGTATATGAGTTATAATCTGGAGAACACAGAGCAGGCACATCACAAAGAGAGATTTTAAAATATATAAATGGGGACTTATATAAGAACGGCCATTGCACTGTTTCAAAATGAAATACCCCAAAGCTTTTTGTTCGGTCTTTCCAGTTTGTATGAATCGATATAGCTGAAACCTGTTGCAGTAGCAGGTATTAAGGAAAGTACACACGTATACTTGCTCTGCATGCTGTCTTTTTATATTTTGTGCGCTGCTGTGATGCTTAAATTCGCAGTCTAGGATCAATACAGTGTTATTTTATTTTTGGATATAAAACCTGCAGCTCTGCACTACATAAAATGAATTTCAAGAAACTAAGAATGGTTTATTTCTTAGAAATTAATCTAAATCTTTTGCTCAAAAAGAAAAATAATCTTGTCAAGCTTTTTTTGTGTGTAATAAAATCAGCTGGGGAAAAAAAGTCAGTCTACACCAATGTTTGGTATGTGTGGTTGTTTTTTAAACAGCATTCAATCACTTATGCAATCAATCAATCAATCAATCATTTATGGCTGCTAAAAACTTAAATATAATCTTGTTTACATTTGACATTAGTAAACAGTAACATTCAAGCAACATTTTAGGTTTCAATAATCCTTATTTATATTTAAATAATCTGAATTATTTCCATACAATATGCACTCATTCAGAGAGAACTCTGTTCTTGGCCTCCTTGGCTGCTTCTTCTGACACTGTGAATCACCAGATCCTCATTTCCACACTAGGAGATCATCATCATCTTGCATCCTTACAGCTGGAGTCCCTCAGGGGTCAGTTCTTGGGCCGCTTCTATTCTTTTTGTATACTTGTATCGTTAAGCTCAGCGATCAAATCTCATGGTTGTCCTATCCCTGTGCTATCACATCAACTTCCAGATCCTCAAGCTTTCTTCTTCATATCATTAGATACTGTATTTCTGACTAAAGAAAATCTGCTTAACATCCTATACAAGCTCCATCACTTCAACCTTTTCCTTTAAATTTTTTTTGGTCTCCAGCCCTTAAATATCAGATATTTCCCTTACATAAAGTTCAATACACTGCTGCTTTGCTGCTTCACGACGTCCTAAGGTTCTCACAGGTGACCACCGCTGACTTACTGTTGGAGCAAGAATCAAACTCCAATCTCTTGTCTTTGCATTCCAGGCATCAAAGGATTTACACACCTGCAAGCCAGCTCAGGTCTTCAACCTCAGGGGTCCTGACATGTCCTTCTCAGAGCTCTGAACATGCTCATTATGCAAGATCATGCACTGCCAGGATCCTGTAGTGAAATTAGTGGTGAAATTAGCTTCCACCTTCACTCTGACTGACCCTTCCGCAAAACTCTAAATGTCTAAAGCCTTTTCTCTTCCGACAGCATCTAGGATAACAATTATGTTGATCATTGCTTATATGACTTCTGGGCTGTTTATTATTTGCATTATTATTGTATTATATTGTCTCTTTTGTTACTGTTTTTTATTGTACATGAATGTAGTTGGGAAATTGTCTTTTTGCAATCATCAAAAAAACACAAGCATTAAAAAAACTAGCATTTAAGACTTCTTTTAGGATATTAATCCTTGCAGATGCACTTTGTATCAATCCATCTTCAACTGTTTGAATGTTTTGTAAGTGTCTCTGGATATCAGTGTCTGCTAAGTGTCTAAATAGTTAAAAAACAAAAAACAAAAAAAAAAAACCAACAACCTGTAAGTATAAACAATTAAAAAGGCTTCAGACCAGATTACTATGAACCTTGTACCATTCAGACATGCCATTTCCCTAAAGGTATTTAATTATTATATTTAAATGTGATCTGATTTATTATACTTGAACGTGATCACAGATCTTAACCT
This sequence comes from Chrysichthys cranchii, assembly GCA_030068335.1. NCBI lineage: Eukaryota > Metazoa > Chordata > Actinopteri > Siluriformes > Claroteidae > Chrysichthys > Chrysichthys cranchii. The sequence goes on along the minus strand of JAQMCW010021170.1, from coordinate 6,678 downwards.
TTTCTTTCTTCCGAGGGCAAAATACGGAAATTTTCTGGGGGTTTTTTGTTTCACAAATCCAATTTAAGTCGTACTGTTCTAAAATGTAAGCACTGCACACCACGTTTTTTCTACCCCTCAGCTCTATTTTATTGTTGCCTTGTTGGAACAAGATTTTTTGATGTATTTGAAGTATTTATATTTTGATGTCCTAAGTACTTGGACACGTTACACTGAGAGTTTTGGCAGTTTGTAAACAAGTCCTGAGGCGACCCATCTGTTCAGTTATGCCGGCCGAACACCTAACGACTTTTCAGGCGATTTCACAGTCACAGACGACTTTCCAACATCGGATTAAAATCACGAGAGGTTTTGCTTGCTCATTAGGTGTAAGGTGGTCAGGATCGCTAATATAATATTTCCTTTTTCATGCAAAAAAAGATGTAGACTCTGTCAACAACCCAGACATCCCACCTCTCCCAGAAGTTCCGCAAGTCTTCCACATGTTGATAGTGGCTCCCTGAGTCCCACAAATTATATACAATATCCCAGAACTACGTTTTCGATCGAATGAGTGCGTGAATGAAAGAGAGAGAAAAACACAAAGAGAGAGAGAAAGAGAGAGAGAGAGAAAGAGGGAGAGAGTGTGTGTATGTGTGCACGTGTGTGAGTGAAAGACATAGCAAGACAGAGAGAGAAAGAGAGAGAGAGGGGGAGAGAGAGAGAGAGAGAGAGAGAACATTAAGATTGGTATGAGAGGCCATTTAGGGCAAAACTGCCAATCATTACTAAAATTTTTAATTATTAATACGGGTTAGAAGTAATTCCAATGTTGCTCGCTGCACTGTTTGCAACAGTAGCTTTTCTATTACCCATGGTGAGTTAAACGACCTTAAATTACATGGTGAGGTGAGTTTTATAGGTGTCCTTTGTTCACGGGATGTCTAACAACCAATAGATGAGCTCTCACCTGCACCAAACAGGAAGGAGCAAAGCGTATACAGGAGCATGATGGGAAATAATCTTAGAAGGAATCTATTTGCAGTCTTGCAATTAGTGACCCTGCAAGGTCCCCAGTCTTTGCAAAATCATAGTCTGTGACGAAAAACTCGCTGAATTGTCTTTAGATGTAAGAGAATCTTTTCACAGTTAACAGTCTTCTCGTTTATGGTCAGCATTATTAATGCTCCACAGCGATGACACAGAGAAAGCTGAAATTTCATATGAGGATAAATCACTTATAACTTAGATTGAAAAATTACATGCGACTTTCTGTAGATATCACTGTGTTCTTTATATCCAAGCTGTTTTTGCACACTAATCAGACTATAGACGGCGACATCTATACCATGAGGGAGCCTGCAAAAACAGGCTAGGGTTTCATGCTCACCATAATCTAGAAGACTTTAAAAAGGCTCTGGCAAGACTCTTATCAGACTTAAATCTGTCACTCTCTCAGACTATGATTTTGTAAAGCCTGAGGCCTCTCTATCATCTCCTTCATGTCTATCTACCTGCCAGAGATGTTCCTGTACACGCTTTGCTGCTTCTTGCTGTTTGGCGCTGGAGAGAGCTCAGCTATTGCTTGTTCAGTGTCCACATCAGCATTTGCATGAGCCAAAATTAAAAACTTATGACTCTCTGTGCTATTTGTCACTATTTAAGAGTATACTGTTTTCTGTGATGTGCACATTTTCTGTCTGCATAATGCATCACGGGGACTCGATAGTGCTCGGCTCGTACAGTATATTAATCGCTGCAGTTACATTCCATTAACGTTTCATTATTCAAAGTGATACTTTTAATTAAACGAGTCACAACACCCACACAATTTAAAGACGGCATTCCTGAATTAAAAACAGAAAAAGGAAACTTAATTCTCCGCCAACTCTGACAGGTAATTAATCTCAAAGTACTTCATCATGAGAGATAATATGAGTTTTCCTGTGTTGTCTTAACGAACGAAGGTGAACCAAACAGACCTACAGGTAAATCATGACTATGATTTATAATATGATGCTCTTACATAATATTTAATAATTACTCAGTAAAGTTCACAGGCCACATATTTATATTTATTAATTTTGTAAAGAACTGAAATCAATTAAATAATTTTAATCATTTTCTTTCTTTTTTTTTTTTGGTCTGTTTGTCCTTTTGTAATTTTTACTGAAATGTTTGTTGTTTTTTGTTTGTTTGTTTCAGTGCTGTAGTGGGTATTCTTTCATAATTTGAAGGAACAAAATCTGGCTTTTTGAAAATAATTTTAAGGGGAAAAAAACCCTCCAAAATATAACATCTAAAACCTGTTTCCTGCTTTTCCCTGTTTCATCTCTGAACAAAATAAGTATGAGGAGGAATATTAATCTGACAATCTACAGCAATAAATAACACAGTATCTAATTTATAGGCCCCAGAGATCCCAAGCTATTCGGTGCTTTAATGAATGCTATGCAAATAATTTGGCTTAAGGCAACACATTCATACTCGTGGGCGCATTCTTCGAAAATTAAACACTATAAGAAATCCTTTGAAACTTGTACAGAGAGTGAACATGTTGTCAGCCGAATGTCCGTGTACCACTGTTCAGACACACAGCAGCCTGGTTTCCATCAGATGTTATTTAGATGAAGTAAAGCTCACAGTGTTTGTGAGTGTGTGAATAACAGTGGTATTTATGTTGTACACAATCAGGTTTCGCTGTTAGCTTTCGCGGCCCAGCTATATCGCAGATTTTTTTGTAGAACATATCAAATTTTATAGCATGGAAATCTGCGGTTTATAGCAATCTATATTCTATGCTAAAATATTAATAACAATATAATAATGTATTAATTCTAACATTATATATATATATATATATATAGATGCAGTAAAAATTCAATATGTATATACTGTAAGATAATGAATATTTAAGCAATATAGTAAATCATAAAACATCCTGCTACAGGCATAGACAAAGAGTCTCACGTATCACAAGATGAAAAACGTTACTTGGGGAAGCTGAAATACTCAGATGTTTTCTCACAAGGCACGATATTGGCTGAAGAAGGAAACTCAAGCAATCAGAGCACGCTTTTCTTTCTCTTGGGCTCTGATTGGCTGCTGCTAACATGGCATAATCTCAGATAGAACAGCGGGCAGCATCCAAATATGCATCAAATACGTTTACAATGTGTTTACAAAGTGTGTTTTAATAAGTTTCAATGTGTTTAAAGCATGTGGAAGGGGGATTTTAAGGCTTAAACTATAAAAAAAAATGTTTTTTATATGGTCTCTCTATATCACGGGTGGGTCTGGAACGGGGGATGACTGCACACGATGGAGCTGTTGGCTGTATTAGCATGAAACTTGAAGTTTTGGCAGAGATAAAGCAAGGGCTAATGCTGCAATTAAAAGCTCTAAAGGTCGTAATTTGGAATTTCCGACCTTTGATTAGGAAAAACAAAACCCTTAAGTTCAAAATCCTTCTCAGAAAGTCAGGACAATCTCCAGCTCCTCAACTCTGAGTTCAACAAGTGATATCAAATCAACAAGGCAGCTCATGTTGCCTAAACACTAACTAAACTGCTGTTCTGAGGAGGAAAATATCAAGAGATGTAAAATATCACTCATCACAGCTTGCTGCTAACATGGAGGCTTTTGCACAGTTAATATCCCCCACAGTAGGTTAAAAGCAATTCAGAGATCTGACTTTCCACTTCCAAGGTAAATCAAATGCAGCCTAAATCCCACTGTGCCACTATCAGTGGGTGGTCGAACAGCATTGTGGGTAATGTAGTAAAAATAAGGGGGGAAAAAACAAAGTAAACTGAGAATTTTATTTCTAAATAACTCATGGGTGCCATTGAAAACCATTTGATAATTTTAAAGATTAAATGTGACCCATAATATATAATTTATTTATTTTCTGGCTTTTTATTGGAACACGAGGCCTGTAATGCCTGCTGCTGAGGTGTTTCCTATAAGTAAGGAGAGTAGATTGTGAGGAAGGTTATGCCTGCAAGCTGCATTCTCCTGCATTGTTTGCCTGTCTTGTCTGAAACTGCCTCTGAATTGTAAGATCATTATAACATCTGCTGGTTTGAGGCTATGACACTGACAGATGGGCCAAGTGTGTGAATGTGTGCAAGCTCACACACAGACGAACACTCACACAGATCCTGCGTCTAGATTCCAGTGAAAGGCTGTCAAACCCCATGCTTTTGACAAATTTAATCTATCACCAATTTCCAGCGATGTATCTAAAACAAAAATAAAAATAAAAATCATATAATACACCCTATGTCCTGATAACCACATTCATTCCACTCTACACTCAGTGAGACCTGAATATGGTCTAAATAAATAAATAAATACATAAATAAATAAATAAATTCAGCTTTAAGTTATAGCGCCCTTTCATTCTAGTAACGACTTACGGAAACATCTGAAAGTTGTGCCTGTAATCTCATTATCAAATTAAAAAATTTAAGCCATTTCTTATAATGAAATTGTTTTTTTATAGTGTCACAGTACTGTTATAAGTGTGTTATAAGACATGTTTTTATTCTTTCGTGAAAGTAAAAAAAATAAACAAAATAAATAAACAAAACAAACAAAACAAACAAACAAACAAATAAATAAATAAAAATCGGATCAGAAAAAAACTGTGGATGAATCTGATCTGATCTTGTAATAAATGACAAAGACTGGAATTGGATTTGAAATAAAAATTTACATAAAAAGAGGCAAGATAATATGCGTTTGTCAGGATTGAATTTATTATTTTGTATACTTTATATTTAATATATTCATTGTATTTGCAATGAAAGCTAATTTTTTAAAGTTGTAATTTTGTTTGTGATTTCAGCTGATACTCAAGATTTCAGTGTCAGTATCTCTACTGGAAAAACCGCTATTGTGCTGTTATTAATAATAAAATAAAATGCATGCTGGGAAATATTCACAACATTGATTGAAAAAACACCTGCCAACATGCTTACATTAACCAGCTGTTTTCACATTGGCATTATTATCTATCTTATAAAATAATTTCCAAGAGCGTTAAATATTACTAAGTACTAAACTGGAAGCATTTCTAGTGGCTGGTCACGTCACTGATCTGTAGTTAGCCTTGGGGTACTTCAGGACATCAGACAGGGAAGATCTTCAGATATCATCACAATCACTATGATGTTACAGTGAATTAAACATTCAGAACAAGTCCTTGAATCTTTCAGAATTACCTTTTACCTTCTATTACCTTCCGTAAACTCATTCCTATTCCTACCTCCTTCTCCTCCTCCTTGCTTTTTATACTATCCCTCATCCACCTGTCCTGCCTGCCCTGTCAGCTGGTGCTTAGATGTGGATTCAGTGGCCTTGCGTCCCACAGGGATGGGGGGAAGAATGGGTTTGGCGTTGGAACCTGGACGTCCTGGAGAGGAGGGCGCTTGCTCAGGGACGGAACGTGATGAATCTGGGCTCAGACCTGGCCCCATGTGATCTGCAAGGAAAAAACACCCATATTTATATATATATATATATATGTGTGTGTGTGTGTGTGTGTGTGTGTAAGTATATATATATTATAAAAAACAAACAAAAATACAATATGGGGTACTACCATGAAAGGTTTTTATTTCTACACTTAAAAAAAGGAATACCTTACTCTTTATACATTAACATTCTTAATGAATATAACTATGAACATAGCATACAGCTCTCTTAAAAATAAAACACGATCATTTTCTTTTGAATGACATAAAACATACAACGCTTCTTATTAGATGCTAGCGCAGTGCCGTCATTTTTTCAGAATGGAGTACTGTACTGTGTCAGGCATTTAGAATGTGATCAAATTGCAAATTGAATATTTTTAGCAGTAGATTATTCGATTTTTTATATTGTTTACACCATAGCACTTTTGAATTCACAATGCGGGTTGGTCAGAAGGCACTGATTAATTCTCTCTAACAGCAGCTCGGGCAGTAGTTCCGACTGTAATTCAAATCACGGGTTTACATTAACACGCTCGTTCCAAAAACACATCATCGTTTCTATAGCAACAGCCAGCACAGAGACTTGCATGATGGATACAGGTTTAAAAATGCTTGTAATTGCTGCTTTGATTAGCTGAAATGTTTTCTCTGAGCAGGTATTTATTTATCAGCATAAAGTTTTCAGGACAGAGAAGTTACAAGAGGAAAAAAAGAAAAGGCTGGTGAGTCACTGATAAAATATACAACATGTCAAACAATGCGTCGATAAATTCACTTTCTCAGAGAGGTAGGTAAAGATGCACAGTCTCCCACAGTCTATGATGGTCCAGTTCTACACTACCATCACTGAGTCCATTCTCACCTCCTCCATTACAGTCTGGTTCGGATCATCCACTGAACGAGACGAGGACCAGTAAGGTAAGATTATAAAGGACCCCTCCTGCCCTGCACCTTACATATTTAACTCTGCTCTGGTACCATGAAAAAAGTCACATTCTTGGTTCCATGGGGTCAGTTTTGAAAAACATGCTATATGACCAGAATAACACCACTTTATTACAATATTTTTTTTTCCTGAAATAATATGGTTTGACTATGTGTTACAAAATCGAAATAATATTGCACAACGCTTCATGTGCGAGTTTCTGCTTATTTCACCTCGCTGTAGGCAAAAATGTTACTGTTGGCATTGGTTGCACAACTAATTTGGTTTTCT
>JAQMCW010021141.1:0-10035 GCA_030068335.1 Chrysichthys cranchii | reverse complement strand
GACATTCTGGCTAATGGATTATGTATTCAGACCAGTGGATTTTGTCCGTTGCATCCGATATCCGTTAATGCGGTGTCTGAAGATGAGATGATCGACTGTACAACAGTTCCAGTACAGATATTTCATTAACACAGCTGCATCTAGGAAGGACATTTATCATGAACTAGAAATTCGTTGACAGATGGATGTGTGGATGTGTGAGCTCACAAGGGTGAGTTAAAAATCATTATTTGGGACACACGGCTACTCCTAATGTTACCAGCAGTGTGTGTGTGTGTGTGTGTGTGTGTGTGTGTGTGTGCGTGTATGTTCATAAGATGAGCAAAGTGTGATAGCTGGCTGGCTGTATGGAGGCTATAAGGACAGGTACCTAGCGTGATTATACTAACCTGTTCCTACAAAACCTCACAATGTTTTTAATGAAGTAGCTAACAATTGTCCAGAAAAATGTAAATGTATATGATGATAAAGTGTGCAGTCAAGTTTACTAGTCTCTTCTTGGAAATCTTGTGTAAATATTGGAAGCATAGCCACACCTCCTCACGGCATAGAATAATCTTTTAAAAAGTACATGGGAGAATCAAAAATTAAACGCAAAATACATTTAACAGCTTTAACAGAAGTAACTGTGAGAAACTGAACACGTCACTTTTCCCATAGTCCCCATGCAGGACGAAGCATCTGTCGTATCGTTCATCTAGCTTCTGGATTCCTGCACAGAAGAAGTTTTTCTCCTGCTCCCGAAGCCAGGTGAGCCCCGCCTCCTTTACTTCAACATCAGAGGTGAATCTGCGACCGCGCAGCGCCTCCCTCAGGGGACCGATGATGTGATAATGGATCGGCACCAGATCCGGGATGTAAGGAGGACGTGGGAGACGTCGGAAGCCGAGCCATCGCACTGTCTCTACTGTCTCTGCTGCTGTATGAGGACATGCATTGTCATGGTGCAGCGAGACTGTTTTGGACCGCGTTCCTCTTCTTTTGCTGGAAATTGCAGGTTGAAGTTCATTTGCACTGTTCATTGTTTGCCCTTGCTCTAGGAAATGCGCCAGAACAGGAACCTTCATGTCCCAAAAGAACGCTAACATGATTTTCTTGAGGGAGGGTTCTTCTTCACTGGAGAAGACAACGTCTCTACTCCATTCTTTGTGTTTTGCGTCCCGGGTTTATTGCAAGGTTTTACTCTTTGATTCTCCCTCATAATTTCTGGGGAACATTAAAACGTTCACATATCACTGTAGGAAATCTAACTATTCAAATTAGATACTATAAATGAAAAGACAAGAAAAGTGACATGGAAAATAATCTGAATTGTCACTGAAACACATAGGGATGCGCAGGGCTAAAAAAAAATGTCCTGCAGCCAGCACGCAGGGATGCTAGACCTGCATTGGATTCACTTTTTTGTCATCACACACGGCCCATTTTTTACAGCCCATCGTCACACCCATGTGTCCTTCTCCAAACTTCATCCATGATGTTGAGAGCACACAGCTGTCTAGAGGCATGCTGTTATATGGAATATAATCAACAGCACAGTGGTCTGATAAAGTGTTACACTCCTGACAATTTGCATATATTTTTACCCATTTATACCTACTTTTTCGCTAAACACCCACAACACGAATAAGTTCCTGCTAATACTCGCGTTACAGGACCTATAAACAGTCGTTCCTTCACAGTTCGTTTTTTTCTCGCGCTTGTAACATAAACAATAAATCAAATGAAATTCCAGTATATCATCTTATTACTACAGTAAACTCCTGTCCTGAAGAGTCGAGGAACTTAAAGTCAAGAGTGCTGTGCTATAAAGGTGTTATAGTATTATTATTATCATTATTAACAGTTTTATTATTATTATTATTATTATTATTATTGTTATTATTATTATTAAAAAAATATTTCAAACAAATCACCATTGACAGTTAATATTCTCCAGCACTAGACAGCACGATGTTAGACATTATACACGTTTGCATTCGTTACCTGACAAAAACGCCAGCTTCTTCTTCAGTATGGGCAAAATGTTGGAGGCGTCCATGCTGGAACGACTCGCTCCTCGACTCAGACAGCTGCAAGAGGCAGAATTCACATTAAAATCATCACATTAATATCCAGAAGTGGAAGCGTGACTTATGCAAATCTGTTTTTTCCCCTAAACACCCATTACAAACAAAGCCTCGTACTTCATGTCTGACCACTGTGAGAACTCACAGAAACAGGTATAGTGTGAATAAAAAGGTAGATAAATCCGTATCATCATTTTCATCACCGGATGCATCACCACGGTTAGTTACGTCCCCTCTCACGCCTCCATATTCTTACGTTTCTTTGAGATCGATGTGGTGTACGTAGACCTGGAAACCGTCAGGCCATGTTGGTGCCTTTCATGGGCAGGTACCAAAAAACGCAAAATCACACAGCTGCGACTTTTAATACTGAACTGGACAACTGATGGAAACAGCAGTGTTGATGTTTCCCGGTGCCAAGGTATCCCATACACCGTGAGTGGAAATGTCTGAAGATGTTATTGGCACACGGAAACTCAATAAAATAACATTTATGGGTTGGAAAATTGGAAGGGTTGTTGAAAGGAGTCCTTGAAATGCTTAAAGAAAAGACGCTGGTATGCACAGAAACTATGAACGCCACTTTCCAACACTAACAATGGTGTAAAATGCTAAGGCCCTGAGATCAAGGTGATCTTTACCAAGAACGTCCTCGGTGATGGCGCAGTGGTATATTATACAGCGACAGCCCGACTCACCTACAAACTATGGCACCGATACACAGGAATGAACACATCAGTACTGAACGTAAGCAGGAATAAAAACGACACTGTGGTGCACAAAGCCTCAAGACCAGCATTTTTTTTCCACCAGACAAAAGTCCTTCGTCAGCTGTGCACACAAAGCGCTTTTAAATCTGTAGAGTCATGAAACGAAGCTCTTGGCCTGCGCTGAAGGACATCAAACTGCTTCCAGTTCTTTATACAGAAATCCCCTGCTATATCGCAGTCCACATTTCACGTCAAAGGCTATTCAAGGATTTTTATTTAGAATGTCAAATGTTTTTTTGCGGATTATAAAATACAATCGAACCTCTGGTCACGAACGCCTCCGAAGATGAACAAATCGGTTCCCGACCACAAAATCCGCCAAAATTTTGCATCTGGTCACGACTACATAATCGGGTGCCGAACAAACACAGCCTCAGCAATTTTCCCCTTCCGTTTCGTACACGCCAATGTTTTCACATTTTCTGTTTGCGTATTGTGCAATTGCGTAACCTAACAAAGACGCACGTGTCCCTTTAGTCGGTCTCGCTCAGACGTGCGTTCATTGGCTGGACAGTAACCTCCTCCCCGCCCATCTTCCTCCTCACTTGCTTAACACCAGAAGTCGCCTCATGCAAGGTTCGTTTTCTTGGTTGTTTATATTAAGTTTTTGTATAATTAAGGATTGTTCAAACTTAGATTTTTTTTCCTGTGCTTAAATCTCATTAAAAAACCGTGTTCACCACATTTTTTAATTGTGTTTCTCTGCATTTTTGCTCTATAACCCTTCATTACGGGTCCCAAGAAAGTGGAAATGGTAGTGAGAGTAAGAAGCCTAAGCGTATAACAGTTTAAATAAAAAAAGAAAGAATCGCAAAACATGAGAAGCGCCACCATATCCCTCCGCCACCCTCCACCTACGCCAGCGACTACGCATCCACTGCAAAGGGAACGTGTATTAAAATCATCTGTTTATTTCAGGGATTACTCTATATGTATGGGGTATCGGCCCATCATTTTAATATAAAACACTCCTCTATTATCCATATTTGCTCGTGTGTGTGTGTGTGTGTGTGTGTGTGTGTGTCACCTCAGAAAGTGGCCTGGAACAGGTCAGATCATTCTCTCATGCGTTTCCTTCGTGGCCCATGTCCTGTCGGAAACAGAGAGGACAAATCTGAGTCATCTTTGCTTGCTGGGCTTTTACAAAAATAAGACCGCAGACAAGAGGACAGAAGCCGGCTTCCCCGGCCCTGTCTGCTTTTTGCTCTGAAATTGTGCGCCATGTTTTAAAGTCTCATAAGCACCAGATAATCGCAGGACTGCGACGTTAAAAAACAAACAAACAAACAAACAAAACCCTCAGTGCCAAAAAATGCATTTTCGTTATTAACCTGCGCCCTTTCAAGAGATTCTGCTCGACTGCAGTAGGGCACTGCTCTGGAAAAATTAATACGACACCCTGAAAGTGGATGCACCGTAAAGTGCAAGATCATCGGAGATGGTGGGGCGGGTTAAATAATTAATTTAGAGAATACGGGGTCAGGATTCATAAAACTGCCCAAGGTTTTGTGACTCAGTGCAATCCGCGGGTAAACGATGGAAGATTTAAGCAGCACATTAACCTGCGATTATAAATCAAGTCCATGGACTCCGCACGAGCACCAATCAACAGGAAGCACTATTCTCCTCATACCTGAGGTACTAATATATCAGGTCCAGCAGGGTTTCTGGGATTTTAGACACCTCAGGGTCACTGCTAGGATAACAAAAAAAATCTCCAGAGGTCAGAAAGTGATAAACATCAGGGCAACGTGTACAGAGATCCACCACCGAAGTTATATCTGCTCGACGTGGTCTTCCGGTACGTCCCTTTCATTCGGGTCTTAAAAAGCGGAACCATCCTGGAAACGTATGAGCAGGCGCCTTGCACTCTGTTCACCATGTACGAGCATCACATCTGAAACCGACCTCGATCTTGGGGTTGACGCCATCGCACCGGCCTTCTCCAGTGTTCGCCCCGATACAGACACTACCCTAATTACGAACATCCAACCATACGGACAGACCGCGGCGCAAGTTAAAATCATGTTCACGATACTTCCGCAAGTCCGAATTTTCATTTGCACGTCTTCTGAGTAGGACAACGTTTTGCCGTAACCCACGCCGGGCAGCGCGGGTTATAAAATATTAATAATAATAATAATAATAATGAAAATAATATGAAAAGATAATAATAATAATAATAAAGATCATAACAATAGAAAAATAGCAACATAACGACTTATGAACAATTCAACACATGAATAGCCTTCCGGAGCATAACTTGTTCGTAAGTTGGCGAACGGGGGTATCTCGAAATGCGACTGTTATCCCTTACATTTAATATAACTAGTTTTATTTATTACTAGTCTAAGTTTTATTTTCTCCCCTTGAACTCCACTGTAACTGCATAAACGATAACAGTGTCCTGCTGTGACATCGCTGTAGCACATACGTCACAGATTTCTTACAGCAATAATAAAAAGACAGCAAATTAGGACTAGAATTGATAGCTACGTAATCAATATCTTTTTTTTGTAAAATGTTTTGGTGCTCAAATCCATATCATAGAACCTCATATTCAGCTCTGTCCATGTTCCCGCGGTTTACACAGCACTCATACAGCGCAATGGAACGCTACTACGCTCATCCTTTATCATGCAAACAACTTATTTTTAAATTAAGGGCATTAGCTAGCTACATTACTTAACTTGGATCGATCCGGGCTGCGATGGAGAAGTTTTGTTCCTACTCTTCATTGCTTCAGGACGCCTCATCGTCAGCGCCGGATGGCCGATGGACATCTAGCTAGCGCTGTCTATAGACGTTTTCATTACCTCAGTGAGCTTGTCGTGCTGTTTTTTTGTCCTAAAAAGGTTGTAAGAGGATCCTGCAGCTCCAGTGAGCAGTCTGCCTTCCACAAAGTGTCAGAAAATTAGATCAGGTTTACGGTTTCAGTAGAAGGGGGTTATTAAGAACCATGGAGCAGGAGTACATTTTTAACGTCTGTAACTATAAATTTAACGTCCTGCTCTGCTGTATGTGTGTGCCATCTTTTTGCGAACAAGAACCAGATACGCTCGGCTTGTCACGTCGTAAACATATTCTCGGCTTACCACGTCATATCAGATGTCCTCTCTGAACCTTTTTTTTATTATTTAGTTTTTAAAAAACAGGGACGACTAAGGCCAGGATGAGGCTACATGATGTTTTTGTCTTTCATGATCACACCTCCGTGTCAGATTAGGCAATCATCTGGCCATAAATTTGTGCCATGTCTCGGTTGGGAGACTGGCAATCCGACGAGTTTGACCCTGACCAATCAACCAACCAAACAAACAAAAAAAATAACACACGCCAAGTGTAAGAACCACGTTCCGGAAGCTTCTGCACTCGCACACAAAATCCTGCGTGAAGAACAAACTGGGCAGCTTTGCTCTAGGCTTGGTGGATCACATGACCACCACGTGGATTATATTCCTAAAAAAACACATCAAAACAAGACACGGCACTTTCCACAAGCCGGGCAAGTCAGTGCGAGGCATATTTTGGTTTTTCGATGATTTATATTATATATACATATGTTCTTGACCTCATAAAACATTAAAATGCCCCAGTAGTCCTAGATTATCAATCTGGATCGCAGAAAATGCCTAAAGTTTGCACAAAAACAATCACGCATGGAGCACATCACTCATATCAGGAAAAAAATATATAGTGGACGTGTCGCCCAGTGGGGTTTTCCTTTAATTTGGCACAAGGTCCAACCAAAACAAACTAAACAGGAAACGTCACACTATTCTCTCTCCAGTTTGTACTGAAAAGCATGATCTCAGATTTAACAACAACAACAAACACACAGTTAAAGCCATGAATAATTCAACTCTGACACACATACAATACAATACAACATTGTGTTAGTCACAGAGGAAGGTTTAACAAGAATAACACCGCAAAAATGACTTGATATAACTTTAGACCAGATATAAAATCCATTCTTGGTGCTGTTTTCGGTTTAATTCGGGGTCAAACTGCACTTAATCAGAGTCTGAAAAACACAACATGGGCAACAAAACCTACAACTTATGAATATTTCTTTCATTAAGTAGTTATATGCGTATTATGCTAATCTGTGCACCGACGTTATTTTCGGACTTTATTGGCTGCGCACTCGCGTCCCCGTAAAAATCGCTTCAGATTGGCTGGATTAGTGTTATTTCCGGTGTTCCCATTGATACCGTCATCAGGGACAACCAATACTATTACCTTGTTCTCGAATTTTCCAAATTGGATTTCCCAAAGCATATACATATATACAATATATATCTGAGAACAAGTATACCAAATATTAAGTCATTTGAATGACTCGCACATACGTTTTTACTATCCGCAAAATTTGGTGTCCGGTAACTAGATCGGGCTCTGTGTAAACCGTAATGGCCGTCAGCTGGTGACGTGGACTTTCAAATCATCAGTCTCGCTCATTTAACAGCCTAAAATAGCCTGAAGGCCAAATCATTGAATGCAATTGTTTTTGTTTACATTGTTTAGAAATTAGAAGACATAATCGAGTTAATGATATTTCCTTTGGCTGACGCTTTCTGAAGCTTGTTTTGTTTTACTTACACATTTCTGTTTTTGTCATGAAGGGAAATTTCCCCACACTGATGTCATTATCGAATGCGTTATTTTTTGTATTTTTATTGTTATTTATTATAACAAAACCCTGGAGAATAGAGGGTGAAAATTATGACGATGATGCCCCAGACCCGTGTTTCCCGGCCTTTTTTGAGCCACGGCACATATTTTGCGTTCGAAAAATCCGACGGCGCACTGCCAAACGAGAACGTTGCAAAAAGTATCAGCAATAGGTAGATACACAGATCAATTAGCCTTCTTCTTCCACCTAGTGGAAGGGTATTTAATTGTTCTGCCCGTCACTCTCGCGTAGATGAACAAAGATGAATTATTTGCAGTAAATAATACGTTTCAGACCGATTAGGAGAAATTTAGGATCATGTTCCACGGTACACCTGATGATCTCTCATGGCCCAGTGGTTGGGAATCACTGCCCCAGACTATGAGATGTCTCGTCACCAATTAGCTGTTAACTTTCTACTTGGAGATTTCATAATCCATGCTGATAAATGCATTTTATGAGAGGATTGGTTGAAGGACTCTACAAGAAACATTTCCTGAAAATTTCAAAGGAAAAATCGTCATTTTTGACAGAGTTATGATGAAAAATATGAACAAAATCACTTTTTTCACTCACAATTTTTTTTCTCTTTCAACAGATAAGAAGGTGAAAAAACAGGTCCCGATTTTCAAAACTTAAACAAGCATATCTTCCTCAATGTTCAACCTATGAGCATAATTTTGGTATTACTTTAAAGCGTATTTCATCATACATCCATTTTGAAAATTTTACTCACATACCAACATACAATACAATACAACAGAACATTGTGTTAACAGTCGCAGAGGACTGTTTAACAACAATAACGCCGCAAAAACAACTTGATATAACTTTACCCCAGATCTAAAAATCCATTTTTAGTGTTGTTTTTGTTTTAACTCGGGGTCAAATTGCATTTAATCTGAGTCTGAAAATCTCAACATGGGCAGCTTATTAATATTTCTTTCATTAACTTTTACTCTGGTCTCAGCTTTACAAAATTAAATATTCCTGGAAAAAACTACATCAATAAAAATTCCATCTTTGGTTTTTTGGGGGGTTTTTTCGGCCCACACAGCACCCGAAAGCCCTGTACATCACATCCATAATCACCTCAGACACTCCTCAACACTGAGTGAATTAGGTTGCCTCCTACTCTATCTGTACATACTGTATTGTATAGTACGTTAGCATGCGGCTGTGTCCTAAACCGCAGCCATCACCCCTATGCACTCGTGTTTTAACAAGTACGCCACGGTAACATCCGGGTACTTCACCCTTATACCCTTCTCTTATATTATCGCGGTTTGGATTGGGAACAACGACTCCCGGAATAACCGTTAAAACTGTATGGAACGTGTGCACGCGAGTCATTTAAATATTTGAAATTTAACAGATGATGGTTAAACGGCGCCCCCCCCCAGCTTTAGTTATAATTGCGTATTTGGTTTTTTTTTTTTCTTTTCTTCATTCCGCATGCGTGTATGCGCGCGCGTGTGTGTGTGTGTGTGTGTGTAAAATCTGCATAGTTGGATACACCAGGGTTTACCTAGACAAATGCTACATGCGTTAGCATTCCGTATTTATCGTTACCATCCCTGAGAACTAGCCTTTAGCAGTTAGCTTAGCGCACGTTAACGTGAATTGATTCCAGCACTAACGACTGACCCTCCTTTAGCCTTTTTTTTTTTTTTTTTTAATAAAATACGCATTGTTGACGTTTCCCTCGTAACGCGACGGAATACACACAGTAAACAAGGCTCTCAGGCAGACATACCTCCTGTACGGCTTCAGGCGCTGATAAACCCGGAGCTCTGTTTATTATAAAATGATCACAAAGCTGCGAAAAGCCTGAACCAGGGTATTCTGTGGAAAGGAGGCGGGCCGTAGGAACCAAAGCCACGCCTGTAAGGACGCCAACTAATGAAATTCGGGAAAGACAATGGGCGGAGCCAGGCTTCAGGCCGACCTGGGGCACGCCCACTTGATGGTGCGTCATTTGACTAGAATGAAATAAAACCAGGTTTATTTATTTTAAGCTGTTTATTTGACGCCAGGGTTGTTAATGTGTGTTAATATCAGTGAGGCAGCGTGGTAATGTTTATTTTATATTTGTTTTTTTATTCTTAGTGGAGTAGAAAATTCCATTACAGTTTCTTCATATTATTATTATTATTATTATTATTATTATGTGCATCATTATACATAGAATAATTTAGATATAATGTATATGTAATGGTAATAAAAATATAAAAGTAATAATAAAATGGGAATAATTTTTTTTAAATAATTTAGAATTAAAGTAAGTTAAAAGTGAATAATAATTGTTATTATTATTGTTGCTGTTGTTATGATGATGATGATTATTATTATTATTATTATTATTATTATTAAAATGTTTTACTCTATTATAAGTAAAAGTAATAATAAAATGTAAATTATTTTATTGAAATAAATTAAAATTAAAGTAACTTAAGTGAATAATAATAATAATAATAATTATTATTATTATTATTCTAAACAATGTTTTTACTATATT
>JAQMCW010021126.1:0-10035 GCA_030068335.1 Chrysichthys cranchii | reverse complement strand
TTTCTTGATTTCTTTTTTGTATGTACAAATGGTTACATACATTTTTATTTTTTCTTATTTTTTCTTTCTTCTTTTTCACCTTTTATATATGTTCGAAATAAATAAAAATAAATAAAAATAAATAAATAAATAAAAATAAACTTTCAAAGATTGACTGCGATGTCTTTTGTTTTAAACATTACCCTTTTAACCTGCCTGGTGATGACCAATAATGAGCCATGTAGACATACTTACATGCATACTCACACTCGCACTCACCTGATCAGCCATGAGAGCAGCTATGTGTGTAGTCTTTCCTCCGGGAGCTGCACACATGTCCAAAATCCTCTCACCAGGACGAGGCCCTAAAACATGGCCCACCACCACTGACGGCAGGTTCTGCGCACGTGTATACACACACACAGAATGAACATTATTACAAGCTAGATTATTATTCCATGTCAATTTTATCCTTCAGAACATGCAGCCATGAAGCCACACCTGCAGGAACACTTCATCTGACAGCACGCCATCAAAGGACGGGCTTTGGTAAAGAGCGTCCACCATCCTAACGGCCACACCTCTAAAACCAAGAAAAAGAGAAAGAAAAAGACAGAAGAATAGATGGAAACAAGTACAGTTGATCCTCGCAATAACGGACTAATGGGGGGGAGAGGTTGTCCGTTGACCTGAATAGTCTGATGATGTGAATTGTTTTAGTGTGGGGGGTTAAAATAGTGGAAATACAACGAAAAACACCACTAAGGTCCATAAAAGTGCTCCCTAAGTACTGTACACATGACAAGCAGCATAATGACAAACATAAATAGGTAAATACATTAAATACTAATGTAAATAAATATGTAAATACAATTGTAAATGTTATTTCCTTTATGTGTGTTCACACCATACTCCTCAGAAACACAGGAGACAGAAACCCCAGACTTCTTAATGAGCTCTAATTTCTGGCCAATACTAAGATTGAGACACTTTCTTTTACCACTAGACTTATCTTTGGGTGGCATAATGATGGCACTGGGCAGAAAAACAGTGAAAAACACCAAATAATCGGCGAAAAAAAAAAAAACAGTATAGCTTCACAACAACCACAGCTCAACCGACGCTTATAAACAACTAGTCGCACGCACGCCACTGCCACCTAGCGGACAATTGCTGAACTACAGGACTCAGATGCAACACCTGGGATTTTTAACCTTTCATACCGGACATTCTGGCTAATGTATTATGTATTCAGACCAGCGGATTTTGTCCGTTGCATCCGATATCCGTTAATGCGCTGTCCATAGATGAGAGGATCGACTGTCCAAACCAATGTTTGAAAGAAACATAGTGAGAAAGAAAAAAAATGATAAAAAATGGAATCTCAAATTAAGACTAGATGTGCATTTCCTGAAAGACGTGCTTGCAAAGCAAAACAAATTAAGGTTCAAAACAGAAAGAGAGAAAAAGGAGAAAGACAGAGAGAAGGAGATAAAAAAAAGAAACGGATGAGGAAGATACGGTATTAACATTGAAAGAGATAGACAGACAGACCGTGAAAATGAGTCAGTGAGTAAGCGAGTGATAAAGAAATGAAACAGATGGACAGCTAGGTATTAACATTATCAGGTAGGTCTGGAAAAATGAATTAAAGTCAAAGGAAGAAAAGACAGGGTTAAAGCAGAAAGCAGGAGAGATGGAGGGATGAAAAGCAACAGAGTGCTTTTTACTAGTGCCGAGAACATATCAAGCTTAGAGGTAATATTTCAAAAATTGACAAAATGGGAGCAGTTCGGAAGTGTCCCTATTCAGAGTCTATGGATGGGGGGGGTGGACTGAACAGCAAGAAACATGTGAGTGGAATATCAAAATGAAAAGCCATAACCACCGAACCAGTAACAGGGCCTGCAAAAGAAAGTTTGGCGGAAAAAAATGGAAATTGACTTGGTAATCATGAAAGAAGAAGAAAAAGCAAAATGAGAAGAAGCCAAGGGATAACAGTATAGCGCTTTGCTTTGCAAGCACTGTTATGAGAATCAATGTCTAAAATTTGGCTAAAAAGGAAAGCTTTCCTCTCCTTTATTCATTCATTTATTTTTAATTAACCCATTAGCTTCCGTGGTCCCCATTTGGGGATTATATAATGAATGGCAAAAAATAGATGGCATGTGCCATGATCCCCATTTGGGACTTTGACTAAAAATTTAAATTTCAGAAAAATTAACAGTCATATTTCTTGAAAGTAGATGTTTTTGTTACTATTTGGATGTAAATTAATAGAAATACATGAAAACGTTCAGAAAAAAATTTGGCAGTTACTGGGTTATGGCACATTACGGTTTACCTCACTGGTCCCTCGGCACAAAATATATCTGAGCGGTTCATCGCACACACGCCATTCCCCAGGAAGACCTTCTTCCCCTGGAACTCTTTAGCTCCTCGTGTGCACCTGCCCTCCACATCTGAGAACACCGACACTACGTCACCTGCCTTCATGACTGAGACATGCAGAAAACACACACGCACGCGCGCGCACACACACACAATTACTAGGTTAAAGGTCAATTTCATCCCTTATGTTTTGAATACTCTATATTGTAGGTCACAGTGAACAAGCACTTGTGAGTAAATGTGAGTAAGCTCTTACACTTGGGTGCACTGAGGACACCTGGAGCAAAGACGTGAGCTCCTCTCAGTACCGCACTGCCGCACAGCGCCCCCACGATCACTTCAGCATTCAGAACACTTACATCCCTGAACACATCACAGATCTACACTTTACTAAAAGTGTTCATGATACAGGAAAGCAGTTCTCATGCACGCACGCGCACACACACACACACACACACATACGCACAGACAGACACACACAGAAAGGACAGAGAGGAGAGAGTCTCGCTACTATATTTACTCTGCAATATTTAACTTAACGTTATATCCATCCATCCATTAACTATACTGTGTATATATAAAGCCAGGGTACGTCTCACTGTCAGATACATACATAAGCACAGGCATGTGCGCACACACACACAGAGAACAGAATAAACCAGAAGAAAAGCACACATGCTGAAATAAACTTTAGTTATACATTTCGAGTAAAGTGCCCAAACAACTGTTCAAATAGTGATCAAAAGTCCAAAAAAAAAAACCAACCCTCTTATCTAAAGAGTATTTCTGTCCAGTTGACCCTCTTTGTTTGATGCAGGATGCTTGATGTATTAATACACGTTATATGTGATCATTTTCTCGTGTCCTAAAAGTACTGTATTACGTATTTTTTTTTTTTTTTTTTTAACACCTTCAGTCACTTATCAATGACGTTCAGTGGGTGAATCACAAACGCCATATTCTAGTGTAGCATGTACAATGCTTTTAAGTAGCATTGTGAGCGGAAGTTATTTGGGATGCGGTCTAACATGTCTGTTGAAACGCATCCAGCATGACACACAAACACACAATACACTCTGTTCAATTATTTACTCTGAAAAAGAAAAAAAGAAAAAAAAAAGACAAATGTATCATCAGTGTGCAGCCATCTTAGATCTCGCTGTCCTTTTCTGAAACGCTTCGAGGCACCATGTGACACATTTGTCAAGACTTTCATAATGATTAAGTAAATAACCCACGTTCTTCATGTTCAGTACACTGCAACTGAGTCTTTAACATGGCCTTTTTTTTTTACTGTCTAGGGTAACACACCCACCGATATGACAGATCATGGAAACATCACTGAAATAAAACACTAGGAGGTGTACCACTCTGTGTACTCATGTGACATGTGGCGTATCCCTGTTAGCCCATTGATGCAAGCCATCCCTGAACACACACAATGCTAAAACAAAGTAAAACAATCCATTTTCCTTATTGACCACCACCAGTACAAGAACAGACAAGCCTAAAGATTAAACAGATGGTGTTTTCCGCTCTCCTTCCTTCAGTCACACTACGTTCTCTGTACGAAAAGACAACAGACACACATCGATAGTTAAATTCATCTGGGAAACTGGCTATTTATAATTACTGTTCATTAAAATCAAAAGCATTATTCATTTCATAGCAATCATACAACTAGTTGCTTCCTTGCATGGCAACATCACATATCCATCAATATGAGTAAACATACAGTAAGTGTACGTGTAAATATCCTCCACTAAAGAGTTTACTATACATATACAGGTAGGACTCAGTCACTGATAATGTTGCGTTTCATTTGACTCGGAAGTCGGATTTCGGAGGCAGGAAGGACGACGCACCTGGCATAACTGAGTTCTATATGTACAAGTAGGAAAACCAACATGGACGCCTCTAGGAAAGCCACTATTGTACTTTACCGGTCTCTGCCTTCACTGTGAACCTAAACAAAATATGTCCCTAATAATCTGATCTCGCCATATAAAAAAATGACGCTCAATTTTAATCTGGAATTCCAACTTCCTTTTTATTACTTTTCTTTCCATTCCAAGTCTGGTTCACTACTGGTAAGCCATTAGCCTTTACTTAGAAATTGCACCTGAAAACAACACATTACGTGGTATTTACAGCTTCAAAACACTACATCAACATGACCAGAGGTAAAACTGAGACAAAAATGTGACAAAAATAGACAGAAGTTTAATAAACAGTATACATAAAACTACAGCTTTCGCATACTTCAGGCAGAGTGCCGCCATTTTGGATTTTTTCACTCGGGGTTGGCGAGGATCTCCCAACATTCTGACTCGGAAATCCGACTTCAGGGCGCATCCTGTTGACATTTCTGACTGGGAACGCAGACATCCTGACTTCAGAGGCCGGCGAACGCAGCACTACGGTTGTGCTAAGATGGATGTCAAATAGCATACAAATTGCTAAATCAAGCTAACAACCGAAGACAAGAAAGCACTTCTGTTGGGAAATAAATACAACTAAAACAAACAGAAGAAAATTCATGCTTATAACAAAGCTATGCTATTGTTTCTTCAGGATAGTTCGACTTAAGCAAGTCGTGGAATGAGATTTAAACAAAACGTGCACAGCCTTAGTGATATTCAAATGCCTCTAAACACTGAATCCTTCAGGTAATTATATCTTCAGTGCAATATCTAAAGGACCTTGACGATTTTTTTTCTGTGTATGTTTTAAAAAAAAAAAAAAAACCAAGGAAGAAGAAAAAAGAACATAATCTGGATTATTAAGAAAGCCAGAGGGACCCAGTCTCCGGGGAAATGTGACCTCCTGTTCAAGCAGAACTGGGCACATACCTCGGCCCTCTGACCGGCAGCAGCAGCACGTCTGGAAGCTGTGGGTGAGGAAGGATGGGAGTGGAGTCACCGCCACTGTAACAACCACTCACTTGTTGCTGAGAGACAGGGAGAGACAGGAAGAGACCATCAGAGATCAAAGAGCCTAGTGAGATTTGCTGTGCAAATAAAAGATCAACGATAACACTCAAGTCTAAACGACACGATGTTTACGAAAATGATGCAAAAGTGGCGTTAGGAATGGCGAAAACACATTCTGGTTCAGCATATAGCAGATCAAGAGTCGGGTACAGACTTACAGAAAAGCTAGAACACTAAACCCAGATGATGATGATGAAGGTTTTAGGTCAAAAAGATCATATTGAATGATTAACGTTCGTAAGTCAGTGACTGGACTTATACTGTTAACTTATACTGACCTACAACAGGTCTAATGCGACGGAATGTGGTCAGTAAAGTAGACATGGCCTCTAACTCTGTCCGGCCCGGTGAAGGAGGCATGGCCACATGCCTGTCAAGTCTAACGAAGAGCTTCATGGTCTCTGTGTTGGTCAGGTCTAAGATTTGCACCTGGTTGCGCAATATTATATGACAATGCATCACACAATAGCTCTAATTCCCACTGTGCTGAAATGCAGACTGGTTTAAATCTATCCTTTATCACTGATCATGGATGAACGTGAGCATTTCTTAGTGGACGAAAATCCTATTTTGGTTCCGGTCGGATTTATTTAAAGCTGTATGAGTGCAATCTTTTCATAGTAGGTTCGAGTGTGCTGTCTGCTGTTTACATCTGAGATCCTGAACTGGATATGTATTGAAAATGTAGCCGTGCGATTGTAATGAGAAGAGTCAGAGCAGAACTTGTGATTATTTTTTTGTTTTTTTGTGTATCACACTTCACTGCTGGCTCCTGTCTCACACCCACACGTCTCTCAGTGCAGAGCTCTCGCTGCGTCACAAGTATGCTTTTTTTGTTGTTTTTGCATTCACTGTTCACAAGGCACACAAGTTTTACATGTGACTTTCTCGATTTCCAGACTGTCGATGTTGCACGAGTCGGATTATACTGTTATATGAACTGTCACAGAGAAAAGATCAGCGCATACATAGTGACACACACACCTGTGCAAGGTGCTGCTCCAGCCTGTGTTGAACATCCTGTAGCGTGTGGATGTGGGTGCTGGCTCTCAGGCAGGTGAGCGATGGCGGGTGGGACAAACAGGACAGCAGTGACACGAACAGCCTTTCTGCCTCCTCCTTTCCGAGTTCAGACAAGAGCTGAGGGAGAGAGAGGGACGCCAAGGTAAAGAAGTTCATCCCGTTCCAGATTAAATGTCAATATCAGGGCTATACTATATAAATACATTATTTCATTATTATATTGCCACAAGGTGTGAGAGCTGTGTGCTAGGCAACAGAGTACAAGCACTTCTAACCAGGTTGTTAAATAAATATGTAGTGCTCATGGCATTATGTAAATTCGGGGAATTATTTACAGCTAATAAATTCCTCATAAAAATGGATTCATCTCGTTTTTTTTTTTTTTTCTTTTTACCATCAATCTGTACAAAGATAATGCTCCACAATTACAAAACAAAAACAGGTTTTGAGAACGTTCCACATGGCTATAGAAGTATTCAGCTTTTGGCAACCTCGAGTTCTTGGGAGTGATCCAACAAGCCTGGCACACCTTAAGTATTTTGTCCTATTCATCATGGCGGAAGCATTAGAGTTCCTCCAGGTTGGATTGGGAGCATCGCTGCACAGCCATTTCCAGGTCTGTCCAAACATGCTCTTATGGGCTGAGACTGGGCCACTTTGAGGATTTATATAGAGCCCACACGAACATAAAATGGATCTTACATGTGTGTTTCTCCAAATCCCATGCAAAAAAAATATGGGGAAATAGTGACACGCTGGGGCCATGTAGAGAATTACAGCAAATGTGCAAATCTCTGCTCTCATAAGATACACTTCATCATCTAATTATGGAGTTATTATGGATTAAGTGTAACATGTGAGAGCAGGCATTTAGATAGATGGATGGAAATAGACGGATGGATGGATGGATATAAATAGATGATGGATGGATAGATATAGATAGATGGATGGATAGATAGATAGATAGATAGATAGATAGATAGATAGATAGATAGATAGATAGATAGATATACATAAATGGATGGATATGGATGGATGGATTTACAGATATGGATGGATGGATGGATAGATATGGATGGATGGACAGAATGGATCGATATAGATGGATGGATCGATATAGATGGATGGATGGATGGATATGGATGGATGGATGGATGGATGGATATAGATGGATGGATGGATGGATTTACAGATATGGATGGATGGACAGAATGAATAGATATGGATGGATGGATGGATGGATGGATGGATGGATGGATGGATATAGATGGATGAATGGATAGATTTAGATGGATTGATTGATGGATTGATTGATGGATAGATATAGATGGATGGATACATTTACAAATATGGAAGGATGGATGGATGGATGGATAGATATGGATGGATGGATGGAGATGGATGGATAGATAGATATACAGATAGATGTCACTATTTCTGCATAGGCATAAACAAAAACATTAAAAAAACGAAACTGACTTTCACACATCTGTGTCTCACTCGTTATTCAGTGTATAACAAAACAATACAACGTACATGTTAGATGGCTAATAATTTAAAATAGGTATATATTAGTAACAACTGTGTTTAGTGTATATACAGTATAGACTAGTTGATATATACATGTGCTCATTGCCTTTGTTGATTCAGCAGTCTGATAGCCATGGGAAAAGAAGCTATTGCTCAGTCTGGTAGTCCTTCTTCTCATACTTCTACATCTTTTCCCAGACGGCCTGGGGGTGAACATGCCATGAAAGGGGTTTGTACTGTCTTTTAAAATGCCGTTTGCTCTGTGCACATGGTGCACTGTACAAATGTCCAGCAGACTCGGCAGTGAGACACCAATAATTTTTCCAGCTGTTCTCACCATCCTGTTGAGATTGTGCCTCTCTTCCACTGTGCTATTTCCAAACCCGGATGAGATGCGGTAAGTGAGAATGCTTTCAATGGTGCCTCTGTAGAACATCATCATGACTGGGATGGGGAGGTTCACCTTCTTCAGTCTGCGAAGGAAGTGCAATGCTGTTGTGCCTTCTTAACAACAGCTCTGGTGTTATCTTTTGAGGTCAGCTCTTCAGTCAGATAGGATGCCCAGGAACCTGGTGCTATGAACCCTCTCCACCTCAGAATTCTCAACGGTTAGCTGCTCCACCGCTTTCCTGCATGCCCGCTCATCCTTGTTGGTAATAAGACCGACAACAGTAGTATCATCTGTGAACTTAATGACACGGCTCCTGGAGAATCTGGCAGAGCACTTGTGAGTCATCAGTGTAAACAGTAAAGGGCTCAACACACACCCTGGTTTTTGCACATTGAGGTGTAATTCTCTGCAAGCCACCTGGACACCAGAAGCATTAACGCACAACATTGCTATTCTGCGTTGATTTAGTTATTTTATTGGCGTAGACTGATTAATTACAGCTGTGAAGTGATTTTGCACATTTACAAATCCATCAGTAGGCTACATCATGATAAAAACAGACTAGAGATGATGACGATCTATGGCACAATGACATCGCCTGGTATTGTTAGAAGACCATGCCAAACAAACAATAAGGCAAGGGTGTGATTTTTAGAAAAAACAAAGACAAAGAGCCAAATATCATTTAAAACTTAAGTACTGAGTCGGTTGAGAGAGACCACTGTGCACCTGTCCACTTAAAGATCTCAACAACCCCGAGTATCCTTAAGTACTGTTATGTCACCTGTCTTGGTAAGCATATTTAAATGGACAAGTTGGTACATCAGAGGTCCTTATACAGTAGGTGAAGAACAATGACGTGCGGTCAGGAGATGCAGGGCAGGCAGAGCCTCACCTGCCATCATGGAAAAAATAAAATGTATAATAAACAAATAAATGAAATGGTTCTATTTATCACATGGTTTGAACTATAAACTAATTTTTCATTTAACTTAAACAATTTAGAGTTTTTTTTGTTTTTGTTTTTTTTTTTTAATAAAAAACAATCACTGAATTTTCGCATTTCCATTCAAATCCGGGGAAGAGACGCATGGTGAGGCAGCAGCAAGCTGAGCCTCACCTTGGATTGCGCAATCCATCCCAAACTGTACTCTGCCATGCAATGAGAGCGTGTCCCTGTCTCTCTGTACGTCACCAATCAAATGCTTCAAACACTTTTAATATATGCCCCCCTGACTTTCCATAGTTTAGCTCAGTGTTTCTCAACCGGGGTGCCACAGCACCCTGGTGTGCCGTCTGGCATCCTCAGGGGTGCCGCAGAAACGTGGCTGTGTCATGTTAGCGTGGGACTGACGGGCGAGACAGGAGCTAAATAACAAAGTTTATTCACAGAGGCAAAACAGGGGGAAACAAAAAGGCATGCACTCACATACAGCGCAGGTCTGCCGAACATAAAACACAGAACAACAACTAAGAAAACCCGGAGCAGATCCTAAAACCCAGAGCGGACGGGAACTATTCTACTGATAGTTTACATTAAAAAAAGTTTGGGGTGCCTTGAGATTTTTCATTCATGGAAAGGGTGCCGCAACCTAGAAAGGGTTGAGAAACACTGGTTTAGCTGATGTTTATAATATATGTGTGTAACCTATTTCGTGTGCTCAGCGATCTTACAACGGCAGTGAAGAGGCCCTGGGTGAGGCAGACAGTTCTCTTGCCTCAAGGTAG
>JAQMCW010021091.1:0-10037 GCA_030068335.1 Chrysichthys cranchii | reverse complement strand
CACGAGTGCTTGAGCGGAACTGAATGTTTGTGGCGTGAAGCGTGGGTCGGCTGTCTGTACGTCAGGCGAGGATTTGTGTGTCGGTCGGGACAAAATCTGTTCAGGAATTTAGTTCGTACGTCGATTTGTTCACCATCCGACGCGCTCGTGAGTTGAGAGACGGTTGTTTTTAATTGTCCTTATTTTCATCCACGTTCTTTTCTGTTATCAGCCCTAGATTTTTTTTTTGGTGGTGGGTGGCAAGTTTTCTGAGGGATGAACACGGCGTGGAAGCTGTTGTGCTGTGATCCACGCCACCTGTCTTGAGTTTCTCAGCTTCTACTAAGCTCATGGGGTTTTTTTTCCATGTCCCTCAGAAAGTGCACAGCTGCACAAAGATCATTTAGCATAAGCAGAGGTCCTTTTATTTATATCAGAAATCTAAATGTTTTGAGGTATAATTCGGCAGACACTGCATGGGCCGAGCCGAGGCTCCTTGGAGTTAGTGTTCTAGATCTGTAGTGCTGATTTATATGGATCTGGATGCAATTTGATGCACACAAAGCACAAATTCATCATCTTCCTCCTCCCTGTTTCAGACTCGGTCCTATTAGTTAACGTACAGCCACATGATGCGTTTCATAAAATGCGAATTCTGATGACCGAGTGTAATTTTTATACACCATGCAGCGGTGAATGTCGCAATCAACACGTCCTCATTGAAATGAACGGCATGAGTCCAAAAAAGGCTTTGTAAATGTCACCTTATACTGCAAGCACAAAACAAATGTATTAAAAATAAAAATAAACCCCTCTGTGCAAGTGAAGAACAGCCTGGAGTCAGATATGAAATATATACTTTATTACTGCCATATGTTTTCTCAGTACCAGTACAAAGTATATCTGATTTAGTGACACTTTCATCATATTAGGGCTGTCCGATGTTTTCAACGCACCAGGCATTCATACACTTTTCCCCGAGGTGAAACTGAGACAAATGAAGGAATGTTTTCACAATAACATGAGCAGCTCACACTGTACAGTTAATCCAGTACCTCCTCGTCCCCTCACCCCCATGTGTACGAGTGGATCCTTAATCCCTGACCCAGGATCAGTTCTCACGTCATCCTCTGTACAATAGAGGACAAAACTCTAAAGAAAACTCTGATCACGGATCAGCGCTCGAGGCCGCCTCACAATATAAACAACAAAACGGCGCTGTGGCGTTTTACTGGCAAAAGATGAGAATTGAAGAAAAATAAAAACCGGTTAAATTCTAGGGCGCAATTGGTGAAAAACTGCATTTTGACTTTTGCCAGCAAAATAATGCCACAGTACAACGTTAGCTTCCAGCTCACAGTTTCCCAGGACTGAGAAAAAGAAGCTGAATCTGGTGTTCACATTGCGGTCCAACAAAGCAGTTTCAACTGAACAAAATGAACCTGCGTTCACACTAGCATGCTGTCTTATGAAATGGATTTTTTTTACGTCTAAAATCTGTTTTGCGCCCGTTCAGACTTAGCCAAAGGAATGACGGGTGCGAAAGCGGCCTCAGGAACATTTCTAACACGAACGTTGACCTTTCTGCTATGACCTTGTATTGAAGACGTCATGAAATTCTTTCAAACAGATTTAATGCACAATTACACGTCGCTCGTTTTCATATTAGCGTCAATAAATGAAGTCCACGAAGACGAATTCCCAACCGTGTGAGCAGCTGCCGAACACAAACAAACAAACAAACAAACAAACAAACAACAAACACAAGCAAACCAACCATGTGAGCATCATTAAAATAATCTCTATTTACACACATAAATACAGATGAATGAAGCAGATGCATATTCAGGACCGTAAAGCTTTTGACCGTGCAGCGTTCAGATAACCAGCGCGTGAACAAGACCTTATCGCGAACTTACCGCGCAAGTCGCTTTGATTCACCCTGCACACGCAAAGAAGAAAAAAAAAATCACTTATTTATACATTTATTACTTATACTCCCCAAATGCTACGAGGCAGCTGAGAAACGTTTAAATATACACGCACATAAACGTGAGCTGTCCAAAAATATAGCGTTCTCCGATTATATTTACACTTGTATCCGATAAATACTGACAAAAAAAAACGGTTTCCCTGGACTGTGGAGGAAATGTGCTCCACACGTACCTGTCGTTAGCAAACACACGACCAGCTGTGTTTATTTTCCCAACGTGGCATAAGATTCCGAAATAATTAGCAGAGCGGAGACAAGACAGGCTTCAGTAAATAGGGTTCAGCAATTCTCCAACAGTTTCTACAGGCTAGTTTTAAATAACGGGAGCAAAATTAGCATCATTTATCGCTAATATAGGTCTGAAAGCTTGACACTCTTCCATTATTACGTTTGAAGCAAACTAGACTCGCGCGTCTACTTAATAATTAACAAGACGATATTCAGGGCGAACTCTGCTGATGGCCACCCCAATCACAACAATACTTTAGCTAATACATATTAGCCAGCTTGCGAGAGAACTTGGCTCCTGATTTTATTTACAGCTTAACCGCTAGACTGGCATTAGCCAGTTTTTATCTTAGCATGCATGCTGGTTAAGTACAAGCTTCTTAGCTTGAAGGAACTCCACTATGTACGTCCGATAGCTACTTCTGGAGACATACTGCTAAAGCTAGGTAAGCTCGCCAAGCACAGGCTTGCGTCTACGTAGCTAGCAAGCTGAGTAAATGTTGCTGAGTGAATAAAATGAGAAAGTTAAAATAAATTATTTATTTATAGTAAAAGTTACGTTGTCTAAATTTGCGATTTGGCTGGACATCTTTTTATTTTAAGCCCTAAACTGTGATGGGGAACCTGGAACTTTTGGGAGGTTTGGAGATTTTCCAGATCCTGTGGTCTGGTAGCTTAAAGACTTTACGTGAATTTAGGCATGTGGTTTATTTACAAGTGTTCGGATGGTTTGGAGATTTTTAGCGTAAGTTTTATGGTAAGGATCTACTCATCTATCTGTATTTTATGCCTGTCTTGATGACCTGAAGCCCTGGCCCCGCCTCTAAAAGCTGGCTTTTTAAGTGCATTGGTTTACATAATTTTCTGTACCTCGATAGAAATAATAAAAATTATTATTATTATTATTATTATTATTATTATTATTTAAAAAAAAAAAGTTCTCCACAGCCTTAAGTACCACCTTTAGACAATTAAGGCATCTGGCTCACCCCTTAGGGCTCAATGGCTTCTTCTAATAAGAAGTAAACAACGACTGCGGCGACAATACCAAACGTAACAAACCAAACCAGATGACGAAGAACCCGAGAAGAAGCTTCGGAGGCCTCGAGAGTCAGATATTTAAACTTAAGGAATGTCAGTCGGTCCGTGGTGCGTGCGAGTTGATGATAAGTGCGATGTTTGAGAGACCAGAATCATGAACTTTCATCGTGGAGATAGCAAAAGCCAAAACCTGACTAGTACCCAACGTTGAGCTTGTTCTTGTTCAGCTCGCGTTCCAGGTTGCCGATGAGCGCGTCAATGCTCTCTTGAAGATCCCGCAGGTTCACCCTGTTGCTCAGAACAGGGCTGATCTCCTGAATCTTCATGAACGCCTGATACGTGTGCTCTTTCACTCTGTGCTCTCCTCGCTCCACTAGCATCCGATCGCACGACATTAGCAACGGCGGGTCCGCCATCTCCTGCTGCTCTCCAACAATCACGTGTTCCTTAACGTCACTCTTTTGCTCGTTCTCCACATCAATTTGCACATCTGTTCCACCCTCTGGCACTTCATCCTCCTCTTCCCTTCGTTCCTTTTCTTCGCCTTCGTCCTTCTCCTCTTCGCTCGGCACGTCTGCGTAGTCAGCTTCCTCTTCCTCCTCAGGGCACGTCTGATGCAGGTACGTCTCCTTGCAGTCGCTCCAGTCTCCGGCGTAGCGGTTGCTTGGACTGTCCAAGCGCCCAGGACGGGGACGAAGAACTCCAGCTAGCTCGCCGTCGCTCAGGTTTAACACCTGAGGGCGCTCTTTTCTTCTCATCACCGGGGCAGGGGGGTCCAGGGCAGGAGACGAGGGTTTGCTCTGGACATCTGCGACTGAAACAACAACAGCGAGAAAAAGAGAAAGGGAAGGAGATTTAGTGCAAAAACAAATCGGCGAACGAGCATGAAGAGTATTTGCTAGCAGGCAGAAGGACGGTATGCTAGTACAGGAGTGAACTGAAAACGATTTGGGCACAAAAACGTGCATTGGGAACGCACATAACGTGAACACTTTTTCAAACAAGCAAGCTCCTCAGAAAAATGTTTAAATTTTCAGTTATTTTCCAAACCACTTCATGCCAATTTTCTTAAAAACCCAGCTAGTTAAAAAAGAAAACAAGCTCATATTTCATTTTACATTCTAGTAAACACACACGATTAGATTTTATTTTATTTGGGGGTTTTTTAAGCCTCTGTCAAGCGAAAAGTCTGAGGTAAAAAGGATAAACTAACAGGGTATTACGAAAACCTTGTTATCTTTAACCTAGCATATCTGACGCTGAGCTAACAGTAAAAGCTACGCGAGCCACAGGATACATACGTCCTCCCACTTTCCCTATGCTAAAGGAAAAGCTCAAACCACACCGGTCCAAACCATTTCTCTTCATGTTACCTGCCTGGCTCAGCTCGCTAGGCCAAGCTAACCTCTCCGCTCACTTTAGCTCCTGCCTACACGGGAAGCGGATGACACAAAACACACAAAAACAAATAGCATAAATATGTTAAAACAGAGCCGAGTAAAACAGCATAAATGTGTGAACGCTGGGAAAGCATGCAGGATTTACAAAACATACGAACAAAAGATAAGCAGGGAAAAAGCCTAGAAAACTTTTAGCAGAATTAGCGTTAATGTTTTAGCGCAGGTTAAACGTGTCAACGTTTCCTACAACGTTCCTTAAAATAAGGATTTTAGAGATTTTCTAGCTAACGTTAGCTTTAGAGTTTTGCTCTATCCTGAGGTAAATGTACTATGTACTGTCTGGCCACTTTAGCAATTGCTACTTTACAACAAATTGTTCCAACAATATTTCCAAAAAAAACCCCCACAAACACAACGATTGCCAATCTTAGCTAACGTTATATTTCACTTTATCCTGTCGAAAACTGACTTTATGACACAGATTACGCCTAAGATTATAACTGATGCAATGTTAGCAAATTATTAGCAGCAAAAAACATTAGCATTAGCCTGTCACAGTTAGCACTGTAGCTGGCAACAAAAAAGCTGTGAAATTGGTGTTTCACAGAAGCGTATCCCAGAATCTTTTTGCCAGAACTTTAGCAAGGCCAAATATGTGATTTTAGAGATTTTTAAATGATTTTTAAAGGCACTAAAAGTGAAAAATAAAATTCACTACTAGGCATATTAGCACTGAATATCCTTCGTAGGCTTTCTATTCCAAACACAAGGAGACATGTACGCTCTGTTGGGTAAGAAGGTCAGTCCAGGGTTATAGGATAAACTAAACACACACACACACACACGGCTATGGCCCCGACAAGCTAAAAATACCCTCACACCCACACTCTGGCCTCTCACAGCTTCCCCCCCCTTCCTTCCTTCACTGTCGTCCATTTTGTGATAAACAAACTCAGACTGTCCACTTCCTCTTTAGCCTATAAAATTATACACCTATCCTATAGCCGACGGGAGGCTGTTTCACCACCACCCAACAAGCCCAGAGTGTGTTTCTGCAGAAACGTGCCCTCTGGGTGGAGGATTTCAGTAAGGCGTGAGCGCCTCAGGGTGAAGCGGCTAAGCACAGGACTAAAGGTTACGCTAGGAATGTGTGTAATTATAGAGCGAGCTTATTGCATTTTTCGCCGCTGGAAGTGGAGCCAAGGGACGGTAACTTTATATAGCGCCTTTAGCAAAAACGCAAGGCAATTTTTTCACAGCGAGGAAAAACAGAAATGGGATTCGAAATAAAGCTAAAAAACAAGCTAAAATGTGAGGCGAGGACATAAACGAAAGGGACATGGCTAACTGAGCCTAGCTCGTCCCATATCTGACCTCTAAACCTTACTTACTTTGGAGTAGATATGACATCACGACTACGATTGTCCTAATATAGTTTATTCGGTAGCTTGGTAACTCACAAGGAGCTCCCGAGTGAGACGATAGCACTAGTTTTAACTAGCAGATGGGCCACGTATGTAGACGTTACCTCAGAAAAAGTAGCAAACATTTATAATTGCTAATCACATCGCACGCAGACAGCTTAGCCATTAGCAATAAAGCATTTTCCAACCTAGATCAACACATTAAGCAAAGTAAAATGAACAAACGACGCAGAGATGCTAATTCTACACACCGCTTATGAAAACTAAAATAAGGAGAGGAGACGCTATAAAGAGAAACGCTAGTGACACGGATAACTTCCATGTTATGGCTTTTATATTAAGAGCTTTTATTTTCAGAATTCATGCTAATAAGAAATAATTAACCTGTCAGGTGTTTTTGTTATGCACGTATGCATATTTTACTTCAGGAAGTGCTACTGAAGCGTGATCAGTGGCTAAATAAGAGCACAGCTCAGCGCTAGTTAGCGGTTAGCAAAGCTGTCCTTTGGCTGGCTAAAACCAACACAATGTTAAACACAGATGACCTTTAGCTATGAAACGCATTACTAGGTAAACATCGCTAGCCTCATTCCGACATCACGTCAACCCACCTGATAACATCCGCCGTGGGACCTGCAAGATTCTCAACACCAACGTAAAAAGATCTGTAAACACACATGCTAATAACTGACAGGAACTTGACAGTTATCGTGTTCGCGCGAACAAGCAACATGGATCTGCGATTCTTATCAGCATCCAACATTCAAATTAAGATTTTCTTCACGCCAAGGGGATTAATCACAACAAATTCGAACGCCTCTCTCCAAAGATTCCTGAGTCCGATCCTACAGCACGCACATCCGACATTTCTTTGCTTCACCGCCTCACAACTTGAGTTCCTAGAAAGTCTGAAGGAAGTTATAGGGATCGGAGGGGAGTGTATGCGGCTAGTGGTGCTAGTAGTTCGCTTGCACTGCTAATCTAATCTAATCTAATCTAATGGTGAAGCAATAAAATTTCAATACAATTTAAACAAAAGCGGTGAGTATAAATCTTCCAGCAGGCTTTACAGTAGCGTTACCAGTTTGGTTAACGTGACGCTGATATGAGGCTAGCGATATGTAGCTAGTTTAGCTAGTACTTTTGGCTGTTATCACATGGCTGGTCGCGTGCCAGGGTTACATTCATGTATTTCTTCTGGAAATTCTTCTGCTCTAACGTTGGAACCCCTAACCTGATTGAGCTTCAACCCCCACAGAAGGGCCTGCTACGCTGACAAGCTTTGTCATCTCTCCCTTTCTCCAAAGTATCAATCACAGATTAGCAAGAGATCCCGAGGGCATGCAGATGTTTCATGCCACAGCGGTTGAGCTGCAGCTCTTCGGGATAAACGCTGCCCTCAGGGGACGGGATTCCTCGCGTGGTCTCAGACCTCCAGGGTTCTGGTTTACTTTACATTTCTGTCTGGGCCTCCCTCCCCTCCCTCGTTCCCACATGTCGATGGAGAAGGTTAGCATGGCTGTTTGATCTCCCATATGGAAGCAGATCTGTTTGCACTATGTTTAGGAACTGGAGGAACCGAGGGTGTATCAAAGAGGCTTCAAAAGGGACAAGCATCTACGAACCACAGAGATGAAACTCGAGATCTGTGATATTTCAGTATTGTGTGTCATGTAAGGAATAAAACGATGTCAGAGTCATGCTGGTAGCCGGTTTTCTTATAACAGCACGTCGTGAGATGATTTATTCCTCCTATATGACGGCAGTTTGAAGGAAAAAAAAATACTATGCGCCAAAATTGATCCGTTTACCGTCACACGTAATGTTGTGGAACGTCCTCAAGCAGCCAGGTTTATATGACAGAAAGGTTAACATTACCCAGAAACCACAAAGAAGAGTAAACTCCTCTGTCCTAACGATACGATGTCGCAAAACGTAGTTACAGGTTCACCTCTCACTGTTACAAAGAGCTGACACTGGAGACTCCTTCCATAAATGTTAAAGTAAACATCTCCTTAGAGTAAATTTGACCATCTCAGTCACGTTAAAGCTGTCACGTGGTTATGTTAACCCTGAAACGAGAACGCATTAGAACAAGAACCTCCTGTTAACGAAAATTCATCACCACCTTCTGACCAATCAGAATCCAGGAAAGTTAAACGAGCACAGTTATACTCTACTTGTAGCCAATCAGCTGTGTTTTGTATGAGAAGTTGGCTTAATTGGTTTTAGAGCTACAAGGCTAGCATGCTAGATGTACCATCATCTAAACTAGTGCATCCTTTCAGGTTTAGTGTGTGTGTGTGTGTGTGTGTTCTCACTTGGCCACAGCTGCAGCAGATAGTGCAGAACCTCAATGTGCTTCTTAAAGTGCAGAGCGCTGGCTAGCTCCTCGGAGTCCATGAACACTCGGTTAGCGAGACCTGAAGCGTCCTGTCTCTGACTGAGGAGCACAGGTCCGAAACACACGGCCAGGTTCTGACAGGTCATCTTATTCACCTCGTGATGGGACGCAACACGCTTCAGGTGGTCCAGAAGTTTCCTCAGAGTCATCTAGAGGAAGGTAAGACCTGAGAATGAGTCTCGAAGGTTCTGGAGTTGGTTCTTTATTTACCAAGTAAACTAACCCGACTGCTGACTAGCTTGATGGAAATGATTCCAGGTAGACTGGGTTTAGAATGGATTTATTTTTCTCCCGAGCACCAAGACATTTTAGCAAGATTTCCAAATCCCTGATATGTTCTAAGTTTTAAGAAGTGAAATAATAACCAGGAATTTGAAGTTTGCGCCACAAAGGACCTCTTGAAGATCCCTTTTGTCTAAGGAGGAGGGGTGAATGGCCTGGGCAGGTGTGTGGGACAAACAGTATTTTCTTCATAATACAAGAAGAACCTGAGAACCGGTGGAATAGCTGTGCTGTCTTAGAACTTGGAACACTTGTTGGAAAAAATGGTTCTTCAAGAGTATTTTAATGGTTCATTGGGTAATTAAGGGTTCTTTAAGACTCCTAAAAAGGCCTACTTGGTGTGATGGAGAAAAACCGGGCTCTATGTAGAGTTTTTAAGGGACAACTCAACTCATAAGGCTTTTACATTTTCTAAAAGTGTACATACAGCTGGGGTTTTTTTTTTTGGAAGCTGTTTCAGATTGAAATGAGTTCTGGTTGGATTTTGCTCTTGAAGTCTACAAGGGTTGACCCCCCCCCCCAAAAAAAAAACCCTCCAAGCACTTTTCTAACAAAGTCCGCTTCAGCAAATAAAGTTATGAGACGTGACGTGGAATCACTGTGATGCCACGCTAAAAAATGTTAAATATGAAATCTTCTGGAAGTTCCTAATACCTTCTCAACCTCAGGCAGCGTCTCAAGCAAACCAGCGGCGTGCTCCGAGTCGGCCGGGTCGTTCTCACAGCCGCCATTCCCGATGATCAGCGGCCGCTTGGACATGGCGTCGAGAACCGCCTCGTACAGAGGCTTAGAGATGAGAGGATGTGGAAGCTCCCTCAGATAGTCTTTAAGAACACCTGATGGAGAAAAAGAATGAGGGATGAGGAGAGGAAGCGAGAGAGAGAGAGAGAGAGAGACCAAGGGACGAGTGATATTAGATCTACAGACGGAGACACAGAACTTTAAGCTGACGTAAAATATGACAAATATCACATCATGATCAATGATACTTTTATATAAATATATATGTACATAAACACAGACGCTCCCCTGGGTCCGATGGTCCGACTTATGATTTTTTGAAGTTTCGATGACGATGGCGATGTGCTAAAAATTGTCAAATATTTAGAAAATATTTAAGACTCGCATGCAGGCATCGTGGGCAGGCCAGCGTAAGATGTACGATACGTTCAGACGGCACCCAGATGTACGCATCACTCGCCTTGCGTCATGCCTCACTCTCTCCCGCGACTCACGGAGTTCCCTTGTGTATCGGTGTACTGTACAGTGCATTACCGCGGGGTTTT
>JAQMCW010021060.1:0-10038 GCA_030068335.1 Chrysichthys cranchii | reverse complement strand
ATAGAGAGAGAGAGAGAGAGAGAGAGGTGGAAAACATTAGGAGACCACTGTGAACACTTTCTCTGGTTTTACTGTTTATAGGTGTGTGTTTAAGGCTCATGAACATTTTTTGTCCTCTTCCATACACTACTGACAACATTTCCCCCAAATTCCCCATAAAAGTTCTTTTTATTGTCGCTTAGAGTGTTCACTTGCACAAAACGACGGCTGCTCAAAATAAAAAAAATATTTAAAAAAAAACGACGCAATGTTTCCAGACCTTCAGTAATGCACAGAAATCAAGGATCGTGTTCAGTTTTAAACACAATACTAATGATTGAACTTGGGAAGGGTTCAGACATCGATGTTTGCTGGAATAACTTTGATATTACAGCACAGCTTTCATGTGTCTTGGCATGCTCTCCACCAGGCTCTCTCACTGCTCTTGGGTAACTTTATGCCACGACTGGTGTAAAAATAATTGCTAAGAGACAGACTTATTTCAGGTTTTATTTAATATGTCAGATTGTCAGTAGGTCAGAAGATGGCATACTTGTGGCATTGCCTTTTAATTGCTAAACTGGAGCTCTTGCTGTGTTCTTCACAAAGTTCCTCACAATACTTTGCCTCAGTTTGTCTCCGTTCTCCTCCTGACAGAGCTGGTGTGACTCGGTCAGGTTTGTGGGCCTCCTCAGTCAGACGCACGTTTTTTGTTCAGTCCACAAAGTTTCTATAAGAGTCAGGTCAGTGCTTTGTCACGGCCACTTCAGTAGTTCACATCGTTGTCTTTCAGCCACTGTTACATATTTTGAAGTATGATTACGATCATTATCCGTTGGAGGACCCGCCTGTGACCGGGGTTTAACTTTATGGCTGCTGCCTTGAGCTTTTGCTTCAGTCTTTCTAGATAATCTTCCTTCCTCAGGAATGTTGTCTGATTTCTGAAGTGCTCCAGTCAATTTTCCACTAAAACATCCCTACAACATGATGCCGCCCCCACGCTTCACGGTTGGAACGGTGTTCTTTGGATTAAATCCCTCACCCTTCGTCCTCTTTACATTGCGCTGATCAAAATGGATTTTGGTTTGAAAAATCCCTCCTGGTGATCAGCAGCGAAATTCAGTCGGACGTTTTCATATTTATCTTGGAGAAGCGACGTCTTGCTTGTGTGGCAATATTTCAGGCCATGTATGATGTAGGACTCATGATGTGACTGGTGGCTGTGCGTACTTCAGTACTTGATGTCTCCGGTTCATGTTGCCTTTATTAGTTCCTTTGTTGTTGTCTTGGCAACCTTTCAGACTAAATTTCCTCCATCCCTTTGAGTTCATTTTGTGCCCTTTTCCTGAATGATGCAGGGTCTGTGTGGTCCTACACTTTTTACATTTGCATTCAGTTGTTTGGACAGATGCCTGTGATATCTTGAGTTGTTTGGAAATTGCCCCTAAGAAGAACAGGTTTTTTTTTTTTCATAAGTCTTGGCTGAGTTGCGTGTATCTTCCCATGATATCAAGAGCAAAGGCCTTAGGCCTATAGGTGCACTTTGAACGAGCTCCTAACTATGGCATTTGCCAATCAGAAGCGTCTAAAAGAATTAGAACAATTTTCGGAGTCGTCCAAACTATTTAAAGAGACTCGGTGTGTGGAAACTTTTGGTTCGTAAACGTTTGCACTAAATTTGTCCCTTGGCAATTATGTTTTAAAAATGTTCTCTTCTGGAAATAGAATAGATATGTTTATTAGCGTTACAAATGAAAGGTATTTCATTTAAGCATGAACTGTGAGGTGTTTGGACGTCTTTAAGCTGTATGATTTTTATACAGTGCTCTTGATTCCACGGTGTGTGTTTCAAACACAAAATAGTGCGTATGCACTCTGTATTCAGGGTCAGGAAGTCATTGCCGAGTGCCGCAGTCTGAAATTCGGGCTTTTGGGTGATTTAAAAAAAAAAAATTTAATTGTATCATTCATTGTCCTACATATCCCATAATCCTCTGTGTCAGCATTCCGGACAAAAATTATGGGTATCGGGAATGATTTTTTAAGATTTTATTTCTTAGCTAGGACATTCGCAGGATATTAGTTCCGTTTTCCCCAACAACACTTTATTCTATTTTTGAAAATTAGCAAACATTAGCATGTGTTCTCATAGGTAGCATGGCAACTAGTATTAGCGTGACTGTGTTCTGTTTTAGATGTTAAAAACGGAACCGTAACAGCCATCTGTGCTATTGCTTTTGCTATCACACAGATCAACGAGCATGAGAAAAATGAATGAAGTAGATCTGTTAGCTGGAAGTGTTCAGACCACGATGGTGTAATGTAACAGAGCTAGCAATGGTGCTTGTGTGAGGAATTGTCTTTAACACTTTGACTTCTGAGTATGGCAGTGAGACAGAACGAGCCATGACATCATGGTAGCTTTGTGTAAAAAAAAATGGTCAGTTACAAAATTCCTAGCAAACATGCCGTTTAAAAAGGAGTTTGCTGATTAATTTGAATTCATTTTTATCTTTATTCATCTTCGGCCGCTTGATCGTGTTCAGGGTCAGTCCCAGCTGACTTTGGGCAAGGTCCACCCTGGGCATGTCACCAATCCACAGGGACCATTCACACTCACGGGCAATTTAGCATAGCCAATTAGCCTAATCCCCTCTGTGCATGTCTTTGGGAGGAAACCCACACGGACAACGTGCAAACTCCACGCAGAAAGGCACCCAGGTCGACCCTAGGACCTTCTTGCTGAGAGGCAACAGTGCTAACCACCACACCACACCACCCTGAATTCAAGTTCAAAAATGTACTTTTATGAAGCGTTTCACCTGTCATAATGTTTTCTGAAGCAGCAACAGATTGCAATGGCTTGGATAAATGCTGCTCCTGATATCTCCAGTGATGCAATGGGAGCTCAGCTAAGAGGAAATGGCAGGGGGAAGTCGAGAAGGGCGTGTTAAAAAGAGTACTGTAATGTAGCCATAGCCATGTTTCCTAGTTTTAAATCAAATGTTCTCAGCTTTGATATCCATTATTATTATTATTATTATTATTATTATTATTATTATTATTATTATTGAGCAAATACAGTTGACAAACACATATTCATATAGACGTATGAATATATTCGAGGGGTTAAAGGCGCCAATTAAATTCCTATTCCATTAGACGACTGTTGTAGAATAAACATATATGTACATATTATTGACCACAACTTGAGTGAATATCTTAAATATTTATATGACTCTCAGATTTTCTTCGTATTTGGTACGTTCCTTTTTTGCTGGGGTGACAGCGTGCACTCCAGCTGGCATGGACTCCACAAGTTTGAAAAAAAAAAAAAAAGAGTGATCCGTTGATGACACACCCTTTAACAGAAGAGATTAGACGTAAGGAGAATCTGATCTTTTGTATAAAACATGCTCAGTGTCATGCATTAAAATCGGGACGTAAAAATAGTGCAGAATCGTACATATTTACGTACATTAGATATTTACTTTCCTTGTTTGAAGTGTTTCATCATCCTAAAACGTTCTGTTTATTCACAATTTTAAGTGAAAGAACATTTTTAAATGGTCTCAGACCTTTGGACCCCACTGTACGTGTGATGAAGACTGATGTTCAGAAAGCCAGAGTTTTAGAAGACTTGGTCTACTAATAGCAGTGACTGGTCATGATGTTAAACGATGTTAGAGAGCTAAAACCTTCTCATATCTATCAACAGGAAAACTGTTTGGATGGAACAGTGCGTTATGCCACGAGGGAACACAAAATACACCCCAAAAACCCACATTAAATGGACATTTCTGTTGTCTGTGCATTTTGTGTAAGTTCTATGTTGATTGGACAGTGTGCACTACTATAGTGTCCGTCTACTTTTATTTTCTCCTCCAAAGGCATTCTGAAATAAAGGATGATGGTGTAAATAATGCATCTTGTTCATGTTCATTACACCAGCAATCTCAGTTCCACACATACCGCCTGTCACTAGTGATGATGTGTTACTGATGTGGCAGCCAAATGGCGCCAACTTCTAGGAGGCTCTGTGGCGCAGTGGATAGCAGATATGGATAGTTGGACTTTTAGGCGTATTGTTGAGGTTGTTCAAATGTTGTGGATTCGAGTCCTGCCAGAGTCGTTTGTGTTGGTTCCTTCTGTATTTAGTTATTATGGTGCTATCTGGTGTCACCCAAATGAGGATGGGTTTCCTTTTGAATCTGGTTCCTCTCAAGGTTCCTTCCTCTTGTCGTCTCAGTGAGATTTCCTTCCCACCATCGCTATGGAATTTATATACTGTGAAGCTGCTTTGTGACCATGTCCATGGTTAAAACGGCTATACAGCGATCCCCCACTATATCGCGGTTCACCCTTCGCGGTCCCGCTGTATCGCGGATTTTTTTGTAGAACATATTGAATCTTCTGT
Source organism: Chrysichthys cranchii (assembly GCA_030068335.1). Taxonomy (NCBI): domain Eukaryota; kingdom Metazoa; phylum Chordata; class Actinopteri; order Siluriformes; family Claroteidae; genus Chrysichthys; species Chrysichthys cranchii. The sequence continues at coordinate 5,642 of JAQMCW010021060.1, read as the reverse complement.
TGTGGAAATCTGCGGTTTCTAGCGATCTATTTTCTATGCTAAAATATTAATAACAATATAATGTATTAATTAGTACACACACACATACACACACACACATATATATATATATGCAGTAAAAATGCCACATGTAGGCCTATATAAAATAATAAATGTTTAAGCAATATAGGAAATCATAAAACGTCCTGCTACAGGCAGAAACCAAGAGTCTCACGTATCACGAGATGAAAAACGTTCCTTGGGAAGCTGAAATACCTGGATTTTTTCTTAAAAGGCATGTTTATTGGCTGAAGAAGGAAACTCAACCAATCAGAGCATGCTTTTCATTCTCCTGGGATCTGATTGGCTGCTGCTAACAAGGCGTAATCTTGAGTAGAACAGCGGGCAGCAACCGAATATGCATCAGATACGTTTACAATGTGTTTAAGAAGTGTGTTTTAATAAGTTTAAATGTATTTAAAGCATGTGGGAGGGGGATTTTAAGGCTTAAACTCTAAAAAATAAATAAATAAATAAATAATTTTTTTTATATTTTCTCTCTATTTCGTGGATTTTCACCTATCGCGGGTGGGTCTGGAACCTAACTCCAATAAGCGATAAGTGAAAAAATAAACCTGAACTGGGGTGAATTACGGGGCGTTTCTCTTTGTGTAATCATCTCACATGACTGTGGTGAACAGGCTGTACGAATCCACGGCCTGAGCTAGAAAGAAATCGCTGCATACTGAATTCTGCACATTACTCATGGTGCTAATGCGCTTGTTTCCACAAAAATGCAAGATAATCTGTATTAAAGCTTTTGTTAACAGGAAATAATCTGAAGCGATTACCAAAAATAAAACTTAATATTGATTTTTTTTTTTTATTATTATTATTATTTTTTTTTTTAACCTTTATATCCCATTTATGCAATTCCTTCCTGATACTGTATCTCGATGTGGACAAATTTATTTTTATTTTAAATTATTGGAGTTGTAAGTAAAAAAAATTTTTTTTTCAACTCCAAAAACAAGTGCCACACTCAAAATCAAGCACTGATCATATGAAAAGCATTGCACTTTCTACACCGTTCACATGATTTGGATGTGCATATCTTCAAATTGAAGCTGAAAGTCTGACGTTTTATCTTATTTCCTCCCCCTCACAGTTTCAGAACATTTCTTAAACTCATGATTTGTCACTTTAAACTCTAAGATTTTTATGAAAATATCTGTTGAGAGAATGAATGGGATATTCACTTACGGAAACCAAGACAGCTGAAAATAATGGGCGATCATTGACCTCTACATCGATTATAATGAATTCATTTTAATTAAGCAACCTCCAAGCAGCTTTTAGTTTTATTATGCTATATTATAATATTTTTCAGTGAAACGATTTTGTATTTGTAGTCAGTGTAGATCATGTAGTAGGTACTTAGCACTACTACATCCTATTATGAAGCAAGGTTATGAAAATATTATTGCAGTATGAAATTTCACCACAATACTTTTTTTCTAATCGTATCATATAACATGTACCAAGCATGAACATGTCTGGTCAAGTCTGGCGGTCAGCTGCCGTGATCTTTCTGCGTTCTTGCTCGGCCATGCTGATCTGAGCTCAGCTCTAATGGGTTTCTGTTCCTACTTGTTATCAGACCTCAATAAAATTTAGGCGTTGCCTCAAACATGAATTTACATGCTGTACTTCAACAAATCATTATAAGGTAAGTACAAAAGATTAGGATAAAGACTTGTCAGTAAATGTCATGTTGTAATGCTAACGCTATGAGCACTTTGAGCATGTTCACGTTGGAAAATTCAGTAAGATTTAATGCACTGGTAATACCAAGAGCCATTAAAATGGCTGGGAAAAAAAAAGACATTTAATGATGGACAGTTGTTTTGCACGAAGACAGAGTTCTGAGTCACTGAAAAGGAAGCTTTTCTAAAACACCCTCTAAAGTGGAGAAATTTTAAAACTCGGTTTTTATCGTTTTTGAGTTAACAGGAAAAATATCTGTTTCTGAAACCTTTTTTTTTTTTTTTTTTTTTTTTTTTTTGGCCAAAGTGCCAACCTGTACATGATCCATGGTTTTATGTGTGTTATGATTGTGCATGACCATGAGAGTTTGTGGTCTGAAATTTGCGCCCATTTTTGCGGTTAAATTTCACATTTCAAAAGTTTCAGCCTTTTCGTATCGTTTTTGTGTTTTCACATGGGATGGAGATATTTTCAGAAGTTTTTTGCATTTATTTACCCAAAACAAAGCAATGCTATGAAAAATATCTATAAACGTGTTGACTTGGCCTAAAGTTTTGCACGCCGATTGTGTAGTGGAAGGGGCGGAGCCTCCAGAGTTCGCCACGGTTTAAATTTTGATGAAAGTCTGTTGTTGATTCAGTGAAGTGAATTTGTTGTTTTCATTTGATGAAAAAAAAGAGAGTAATGAAATAAAGGGAAAATAAAGTTAGCTATGATGTCTGTATTATATAGCTAGAATATATTTAGCATCCCTGCGCCGTGTATCAAGGTTTAGCTGGGTGTTCAACTCTAGTGCACATATATTAGTTAGAAACCAGACTAACTAGTAACTAACTAACAGTGGTGGAGAGAGTTTAAAACAACCTGACTCGTGTTAAACTAATTATTACTACGTCGTGCTACTGTAGTAATAATTCACTTGAGTAAAAGTAGCAATCAAGTGATCTGCAGTGATCTATAGATCAACAGTGATCTATGCTGAACTGCACTTTGCTACAAGTACATAAGGAAAGGCACTGTTAGCTAGCTAGCTAAGTGCTTCATATATGCTGATTCATACATGTTCCTAGCTTCGTAATTAGCTCGCAGTGATACCTCTTACATAGTATCCTAAGCATTACTAATAATGTAGCAGCACTTATATATAATACAACAAACAACCACGGTCAAATGTGATCAGATAAGTGATCTCTTAAGTTAATACTGAGTGTTCATACAGGAAAACTTTGAACAATCTGGCTAGCTAGTCTTGCTCACTTAGCTAGCTGTACAGGTTTCACTTGTTTCCTTTAAAGTATTAAATACTGAACAAACTTTGTAAATTGGGCGAGGGATGCTCCGTGCTCTCAGACAGAGATGCTGATTGAAGAATTCGGCCCCTGAAGTGTAGCCATCTGTGGGGATTGGCCCTCAAAATAAATAAATGCATTCAAACGTGTGCATATTTAATCTCACCTCTATGATTCATTATAGTTCCCCACGTATCATCACAGTGAACCATGTACTTAAAGGTCCACTATGTAGGATTCCTCCACCTGAATGCCGCTCCCTTACCCCTCCCTTTCCAAACGTGCATTAGCGTGTATGGTGGCCATCAGGTGCCCATAGTGTACTTCCAAGTACTTACATTGACATACTAAATAATGAGTATGATCCTCCATTATACAAAATTTGCCTTCTCATACTTGGGATCCAGCACCAGCAAACTTTTCTTCTTTCTACTCCGCTGTCTTTCCGGGGCTTCCTTCCGGATTCACACTGCCTCTTGTAAAAACGTGAAACGTAGAAAGTTCTCTCTAAGGGTTTGTCCGTTCTGGGCTCCTGTAGCGGGACAACATGGCGGCTCTGTAGAGGTGGACCCGCTCCCTTTGGAGATATAAAGTGCTCATTCTAAGCTTACAAATACACAACGTTTTGTAGTTGCAGGTAATTATACTCTAATGACACCATACTTACGTTTTCAACACTATATATTCAATTTTTGTTAATAGAGCGCCTGAAAATGTTACATAGTGGACCTTTAAATACAGTAAAGACAGTAGAGTGTTCCCTGTACCCATGAGCGTCTGAGGCCAAGAGTAACTTGAGTCACGAGCATTTTTATTTAATAAAATGTCGCTGTACCCACGAGCAATGTTTGGGGCCACGAGTGGTACCGCGAACACGCCCACCCGCCTCGCTATCTCTATATGCATAAACAATGGGGAACAAGGGAAACTTGCCCACACGGCTCAGCGGCGGTCAGTGCCTCACAGCATCTTGTGTCATTAGCATCTCTTTGATACCACGTGAACTATTTTTGTGCTTTCGATTTCTTTCGATTGCTTCAACCAGCTCATTCAAACAGCTGTTTTGTGTTGCCGTGACATGCCACCAGAGCGGCGCTATGATACGTATGTTTACATCCACTTTTGTAAACGTATGAATGTTTTTTTTTCATATAAAATGCTTCCTAAAGGTAAAACTACGCTTAGCCTACGCCGAGTAGCCTACGGGACTCGGTCTCTTTCGTGTACGGCCATAGTGCAGTTTTTTTAAGCATTTAAAGATGAGTGTGTCTAATGCTGAAAAATATGATATTCTCAATCAATACTAGTTATATTGTCACTAAAAGCTGAATTATTGTGCCTGTAAATGTTTTGTATGGGGGAATTTTGGGTCCGGAAAACCAATGAATCCCTTTCCCATTATTCCTTATGGGAAAAATAGTTTGGACCCACGAGCTGTGTCTTTAAACCCATTACGCCCGTGGGTACAGGGATCACTGTACTGCATTAATGCATTAACGAGTTATTAGTAGTGCTGTAATGGTACATTTTTTTAACATTTTGATTTTCTGCGCCTGTTGCGCATGTCCCACGTGGATGTGAATCTGCTGAACATTTGTGTGTATCTTTTTTTAATACTTGTCCTGTTGCATCAAGCTGTACTCCTTAGGTGTGTGTGTGTGTGTGTGTGTGTGTGTGTGTGTCAGTGTATGTAGGCCTGTCATATTATCTCTTTGTATTCTTGTTTGTTTCCCTAGAAACACCGCATTGAGCTAAGAGTCAGCAGGTCGCCCTTCATCATGTCCCTCAAACATGCGACTTAATGCCTTCATTTAGCAAATATAAAAAATACACAAACTAAACTTTATATATTTTAACACAAAACAGCTGTTTGAATGAGCTGGCTGAAGCAATCGAAAGAAATCGAAAGCACAAAAATAGTTCACGTGGTATCAAAGAGATGCTAATGACACAAGATGCTGTGAGGCACTGACCGCCGCTGAGCCGTGTGGGCAAGTTTCCCTTGTTCCCCATTGTTTATGCATATAGAGATAGCGAGGCGGGTGGGCGTGTTCGCGGTACCACTTGTGGCCCCAAACATTGCTCGTGGGTACAGCGACATTTTATTAAATAAAAATGCTCGTGACTCAAGTCAAGGGGTAAATTATTTATTGTAAGAGGATACGCCCACACCCAGGCGTGTGTGTATGTATGTGTGTGTGTGTATGTGTGTGTGTGTGTGTGTGTGTGTGTTGGAGATTAAGCTGAGTACTTTGGGTTTTGCTGTTCCAGTTTTCTGTTTGTTAGGATGAGTAAGAATGCATGTATGAGTGGGAGTGTGTGGGAGTGTGGAAAGAGGAATCGGAATGAATTTGTGTATCTGCAAAAAATGCTGTTTAAAAGAAGACAAATTGGATAAAGAGCATACACACACATTCATGTACACACACACGCACACATTATTTGTCATCATAGCAGTGACGTCAACTTCAGGCATGTACAGTGCCAGCTGTTCCTCTACATCTCCAATTATGGCTTCTAAACCATGGATCTTTGAGGCTGTGTGTGTGTGTGTGTGTGTGTGTGTGTGTGTGTGTGTGTGTGTGTGTGTGGCCGTTCGTGTTCTTG
>JAQMCW010021046.1:0-10038 GCA_030068335.1 Chrysichthys cranchii | reverse complement strand
TTCTGTTTTGGCTGTAGGTCCGGGTCCGTATGGGGCGGCTTCGCGGTCCGCATCCGGACCGCGGGCCGCCTGTTAGTTACCTCTGGTCTATTAGATACTTCTCAAATTATGATTTATATTTATATATTAAGACCTCATTTATCTCCTATATACCTACCATCCCATTTCTCTCAGATGGATGTCAGCTGTAGCAAATGAGAGGCTATAAATCAAACAGCTCACTTCTCAGCACATTACAGCTATTCATAAGGCCTCCGCCACAAACGATGTGAGCGATGGCTGTTATTTATCAGTAATATTACAGTGTTATTGCATCCAAAATGCTGCCCGTCTTCATCTTTCTTATTTTTGTATTATTATTTTTTCTTATCTTATTTTTGTACTGATTTTTTATTTACGGAGATCTTTTCTACACCGGAGCTACAAAGTGTTTCGAAAGAACACAATTTTTTCACACAGACAGAAAAACAGTGAAAAAAAAATGGTGTTGATTACGTAAGGTATTAAATCTGACAGGATGTGTGGTTACAGGGAGCCCTCGGGTTACGACACGGCTCCGTTCCTGTAACAGTGATGCAACCCAAATTTTGGTGCAGGTCGAAACACACCCTAGTCTAAGTCACTTCCCTGTCCTAACACAGTTGTAAAATCATCTAGAACATAAAAACTCAACTAGCGCATCTTCCTTGCATCGTGCGGAGCGGATTCCATGACAGTACTGTACACTGCACTGTAGGAACAGACATCGGATATCAGTTTTTCTGTGGCTGTTTCTCCCTTTTCTGATCTCTTTACAATGTCTAATTTCACTTCCGTCGTGATGGCTTCCCTCTTCGTCAAAGCACTACCATCTGAAGACTTGGATTTTCATTTAGGAGCCATGATAAGGGCCAAAAAGTCGCCAAACAAAGCAACACAAATGGAGCACTTGGGGTTTTTTATTTTACAGTCAACTTCGCCAACTTCCTCACTCACACGCCGCGTTACTTCTTCTACTCCGCCGTGCGCAACCAAACTAGTTCGCCCACGTAGTCCGCAAGTATGCCGCTAACGGCATAAACTGAAACACTCATGTCTCAAACTTTTATAGGAACGAGCGTCGTAAACTCGAAACGTCGTACGCCGAGACTGTTGCAACCCGAGGACTTCCTGTATGGGAAAATAAATCAGTGATGCAGTTTCCTGAGGAGTTATTGTCGCTACCACTATGCTCAGCGTAGGAGCCTCAGTATTTCAGTATTTCTCTTAACACAGCGATTTGTCAAGACTTACAATTTATTACTCGTTTAAAAAAATGTAAATCCAAGGTAGTCCCCGTCATCATTTACATCAGAGTAGCTATAAACAGCCGTTCCCACGTTGCTTCAGCCTTTATTTTGAAAGATAACACAAGAAAAAATTTTTCCTGTGTCAAAAAGCATAAAGTTACACCTTTACCCCTGACTGGCTACAAAACGCTGACACTGGAGACTCCTTCCATAAATGATAAAAAAAATATATATATACAGAAGGATTTCACCATATCACCGATCACACTTGTTTTGTGTTTGTGTGATGACCAATCAAAATCAAGAATCCAGTTAATGCTGTGGTGGGCTAAAAAAAAAAAAATAATAATTAATTTCCACACACAGGTTTTGTTTTGTTTTTTTGTTTTTTTTTAATTCTGACAGATTTTTAAGGCCAGCTTGATATCAGACTTTTTTCTTTTTTTTTTTTTTATAAATAGCTTAGCGTTTCTCAGTCCTGTTCCTGCACGACTTGAGGTTTCCCCCCTCTTCAAAAATCTGATCCAGCTCATCAGCGGAGTAACAAACCTGAACAAGAACGCACCGGGTGATTTAGAGGAATGACAACACCAAACAGCAGGGTTGAGAAACCCTGTTCTAGCAGACTACACCCAGGCAATCTTGTCCTGAACCAAACACACCAACACTGCACGGTGTAAATACCACAATGTCACAGAAATGATCATCAGCACTCAGCGAATGCTACATTAATACGTGCATACACGGGAGGTGGATATGACAGATATAGGCGTTTAAGAGACCGTGTCCCCGTGCTGAATCTAATTTTGGCTTCGTTCAAGGTCCCTCCATCTGCTGAACTCCTAAATGTCCTGAGACGGCACGCTGCTCTTAATAGAATAACGGACAAAGTCACTGCCAAGGGCGTTGTCAAAATCATTTTACACACTCTACTGCTTGAGATGCTTTGTGTGTGTGTGTGTGGGGGGGGTATTTACCTGTGTATTGTCATTAAGCCGTAGAGCAGAGTAAAATATGACACCCAAAGCACAATGTTCATTATAATCGTTGTCATGGTTACAGTCCAGCATGGGTAGGGATGCGATGTTGTTTCTGACTGGTGTGTCCTGATGTATGGAAATGCCACTTCTTGTAGATAAAAATTTAAAAAAAAAATAAAATAACCCACACATAATCTAAAAACACTTTATGTAGTGCAAGTACATAAGGAATAAACCAATATGGGAACATTTCCAAGTAGGTGCCCAGCTCTGAAATGTTAAATCTTTTTTTAAATTGCATGCAAATGTAGCTCTAATTTCCCAAAATGGGTTTATTATAATCCAAGGCCAAGGTACATAATCAGTAGGTAAATTCAGGGTCAAAAACATAAACAGGCCAGGGCAGCGGCAAACAGACAAACAAAGGAGATCCAGAAATCAGAGACAAAAAACAAGGCACAAAGATCAGAACCGACAAACAGAAACATGAGAATCAAGGCCTGGCAAGAGTCACAAAAGCAAGCTAATGCTTCGCAAGGAGGACATGAATGGGTGAGTCTATTTATCGTCTTGGAAATTACTCTCAACGCGGAACACCTGTTTCCGCCCATGTGACGCGCCGAGGGTGGCGCGAATCCTCAAGCATGCGCCAGCAATAAACATGCATAATGCACGACGTGACGCCGGAGAGGAAAACCCGGAAGAGTGCATCTTCCCTGTGTCATGAGGAGCAGATCCATGACAGTATTGTATTGTGCTGTAAAATCCTGTCAGAGTAGCAACTCCGTCAGGTCCTCAGGGGGAAAAAAAAAAGTTTGTTGACCCGCACAACTTGGTTCATCATTAGGAGCATTGGAAATTGTTTGCGCAAATTGATGCGCAAACACTGCATCATTCAGCAAAGGGTGGAATTAATTCCCAAGGATGAATAAACTTTGGTCCAAAAGATTTAAGACAACAACAGAGGAACCAGTGAAAGAGGTGAATGCACTAGGTACCAACGAATGAGGGGGTAGCCAAAAAGTAACCGGAATATACACCTGGTACATAATCTAGATGGAGTTGGGAGTTTTTAGACAAAAAATGTTGAACACGGAGGGTTGTAAGGGCTGGGGTGTGGTGCGGCGCGCAGTCTCGCTGTTGATGCTTTATGATCACCAGTAATAAAAATCACAGAGCACGTTTAACAAGCGCCTGACCCGGAACACCATACAAACAACACAGGGCAATGAAACTTGGCAAGCCACCACAGAACACTGTAAGCATGCTCCACCTAGCGGTGAAAGTCCCATCTCCGTCTAGATTGCATGCCAGGTACATATTCCAGCTACTTTTGGATACCCCCACCATGTACTTCCACCATTACCGTTAATGTCGTGGTCTGAAAAGCTAGAAATAAGCCCCTACTCCAAGACCAGCCTTTAAAAAAAATAAAATAAAATAATAATAAAATAAAATCAGGCAATCATGTTAATCACCAAAACAAAGACCTGGCCTTTTGTGGGAAAAAAGAATTAACTGTTTGGCCATAAGGATCAGGGCAATGGGGAAAGAATGCAAAGAACCATCCTAAATGTGAAACATGGGGGTGGCAGCATCATGTTCTGGTGGGGGGGGGGGGGGGGGGGGTTCTGGAAAAGGGACTGGTGCATTAAAGAAATTAGATGGCAGTATGAGGAAGGATGATCTAGAAACACTGTATACAACCTCAAGACGTCAGCTAGAAACCGAAAACTTGGTTGCAGCTGGGTCTTTCAGCAGGACAACGATCCTAAGAATGTCTCCAAAGTTGTAACGAAATGCTTCAAGACAACAAAGTTTAAGTAAAGCAATTACCATGTAATGCCATCAAACACCAACAAAACGCTTGTGAACTTTTGACCAACTGAAGCTCTGAAAGTAAAAGAAAGTTGGAATAAACTGTTATTTTAAACACGAACTCTTATGGAAATCAAGCGAATGTCTTGACTGTCAGAGGGGACCTGAAATATGTGGAGTCGTGAAGAAAAACAAAAAAACAATTCCTTTGAATGCCTAAACATTCAATTCGAGGCACATTAAGGGCCCCAAATGTGCCTTTAGATACATTTTGCAAATGTGAAATTCAAATGATGCGTTTCCATCTGACCCCGTTCTGTTTGATATTATAAGGAGAAAAATGACAAGATGGCAACACACACACACACACACGGCCATGGAGAGAACGAAAAACGCACTCATGACGTTGAGCGAGTTGACGACTTCTCTTACTCGTCGTCATTCCCATTTATCACATCGCCTCTTTATACAAACCATGACTGTTACAGCTTCACGTTTAGAATTCCCAGGTATCTCGACTCCGAGTTTCCCGTCTTAATTCGGAAGGATGGATCCTGCACACCTCCCTCACCCATGTGCCGTAAATATCATAAAGCGCACACGACTATCTCCATCTCTCAAGTTATCCGTCATGTTGTTGCCACTTTTCTTTCTTCACGGGTGCTGATTCTCTCTAAAGGACGAGCGCGGTGTGTACAGATTAGCGCACGTTTGGTGGCAGGAAGCAGGATGCAGATAAAGCCACTGATCCGGGATGATCCCGTAAAAAGGGCCGACTCGTTTAAAGAGCGCTCACAAACGTTATGCAAAGACCCAAGCGTCTCTGGTTAGGAAGGATGAGCGCAACGTAGCATTATGGGAAACCCCCAGGATTCGGTAAGCGATAAAACACTTGGGCTGTTATTTAAAATGTATTATGGCATTTCACCCCCATATTGTTCAATCCGGTTTGAACAGAATAAACAATTTGTTAATCACATAATCGCATTGTGTTATCATCTCGATACCGCCAGCCTTGAACGTCGGCGTTTGTGATTCAGAAAAACACGGGAGAAAAAGCAGAGCCGAACGCAACACGATAAAAGCTCGGCCCTGTCGTTTTATGCGGCAAAGATTAAAAAGTAGCCCCTTGTAAAAGAACAATTTATTTTTTTTAAAAAAGGCACCACAGCGTGACATGTTTTACACTAATCTCAAGACCGAGGTGGTCCAATTTAAACCTGAAGTGCCGTTCCAGAGATGAGCCTCCGCTTTTCAGTACCAATTCCTCCTCACTTACTTACTCACTCCTCACTATTTTTATGAAACTCGGCCTAACAGCACTCATCTTTTTTTTCATCTTTTTTTAGCCGACAACAGGCTTTATTTTATTGTATTTTTTGAGAGAGGTATTATGTCACCTCCGTGCACACACGCGCACACACACACACGCACTTCCAGCACAAGGGAGTATCGATGGCCACATGTAGTTACACATTTCAGGAAATCTTGATGGTTGGAAAGTGGTTTAGTGCCGGCTACAGATTTGACAAAAATCAAGCCGGATCTGACCGACGGAGGCACAATTTGTCGACCCGGATATAAATCATCTGCTATGATCGCGACACAAGTACTGAACAGGTTTGGGAGATTTTAGAGCAATGTCCTGGACAGCGCTCTCCATCGTCATCATCAAAACAGATATTCAAGGAAAAACCAACAGTGTACCATCACACTCCGAGTTGGTTCTTCCTTTAATTGGTCACCTGGCTGCTTGACTCCGAGCAGAAATAAGACAAAGGCTGTTAATCGCAAGAAGCCGCACGCGTAACGCAGTCACAATAATGGAACGGCAGTGAGTTAACTGCAGTTTAAGTCACAGTGCTGCAGAGTTCAAGATTCTGATGGGTCGGAAAGGGTTGATTAATTTTCTATAACGGCAGCTCCGACAGTAGTTCCAGCTGCATGACGAATCACAGGTTTTTATTAAATGTGTTCGTTTGAATTTCTTATGCACTTGCCTAACATTTACTGAGGGAGTCTCCAGCGTCAGTGCTGTCTAACAGTCGGTTTTCGACCATGTGAAAATCCCTTTGAAAAGTCTCCACAACAATGAAGGTAGCTATAAATGGATAAAAAGTAATAACTTCAAGACACAGAAAGAAAGGAGAGGTTGATGAGGGAACTATTAATTTAAAAATGTAATGGCAAATTGCTGTGGTGTGAGAGGAATAAAACATGTGATGCTACAGGGCGATCTGCTTCATCTCACCACCCCGTCCATGATTACATTCCAACATGCACCCAAGAACAGATTATAATCATTTCAGGTCTTTGGTTGGTTAAAACCAGTTCAGACAATATAGAAGTTAATTTTTGAACCCGAACGACTTGAGCGTTATTACTGTAACTCGTTTTGAAAATCGCAGCGTCTAAGGGAGGTGGTTAGTTCTGTTGAGAGATATTATTTGGGGACAGGCAATTATGGTGCAGTATTATTACTTGTTTTTATTTTTGTTCAAAAAAATTGTACCTGATCTTCTAATATATTGGACTTTGTAACAGATGAAGCATTCAGAACAAAATCCCACATTAGCAAATTAAATGTCGTCTAAGAATGATTTTAGTGTCTTTCGGATGAAAAAAAAGGAAATTTTCCCAATAAGCCAAAACGTACAAAGGATAAATTATTGCCAGAATAACTCCAAATAATCTTTGAGAAGTTTGCTTTGAGAATAGCAATAGGATCATAAGCTGAAATGATTTACAATCTCGCTTCCTTTCATTAACAAAAGGAAAAATAGAAGGTGGTAAAATGGAAAAATAATAGCAGTGTTTCTGTTAACCTGCATAATGGGAAACTGTGGACTAAAATAAATGAGTAATGGACAAACGTCAATTCAGAAAAAAATAAACTCGAAACTAATATTTTGCAAAACTTAAATGGAACACCCACCCCCCACATTTAAGTAACATGACATGGAAAGCAAAAGGAAATGCTACAGAGCTATCGAGAAAGGAGAAAACCTAGCTTTAATCGCACAATATTATTGAATGGAGACACAGACCGTGTGCAGATGGGTTTTGTCGAATTTTTTTTAAAGCAGTCCAGCTAGTGAAAAGCTAATGCTAGCTTGTATCTTACCTTATTTTTCCTAGGTTTTACATTTTCCCACCCACCAGCCAATTTTCCATGACCGTTACCAATGAATGAGAGTTAAGGGTGATCCAGTGGTACCTCTGGTCATGACCATAATTCGTTCCAAAACTCTGATCGTGACCCAATTTGGTCGTGACCCGAACCTAATTTCCACATTGGATTGTATGTAGATACGATTAGTCCATACCAGACCCTACAAACTGTATGTAAATATTACGCATGTTTTTTTTTTGTTGTTTTTTTAAGAGTTTTAAGCACAAAAATAGTTCATTATACCTCAATGCAGAGTGTAATTGTAAACTAAATGTAAAACCCTTGAATATCCCTGAGAAAACCTTGAACAACAGAGAAAACTAACATCACACGAGACCTCTATGAAGCGCTCGCTGTAAACATTTTATTAAGGAGTTTTAAGCAAGAACAAAAAATATCAAAGTTTGAACAATCCGTAATTATACAAAAACTTACTGCAAACAAACAAGAAAACGAACCTTGCATGAGTCGATTTCTGGCGTTAAGGAAGTGAGGAGGAAGATGGGCGGGGAGGAGGTTACTGTACAGCCAATGAACGCACGCCTGACCGAGACCGATTAAAGGGACACGTGTGTCTTTGTTAGGTACGCGATACGCGAATGCATAATACGCAAACAGAAAAGGGGAAAAGATTGGTGCGTACGAAGCAGAAGGGGGAAATGGCCGGGGCTGTGTTTGTTCGGCAGCCGATCATGTGGTCGTGACCAGATGCAAAATTTTGTCGATTTTTTATTTTTTTTGGTCGGGAACCGATTTGTTCGTGTTCGGAGGCGTTTGTGACCAGAGGTTCCATTGTGCATGCTTCCTCCAAGCCAAATACAAGTTTTGAACTGCTGCTCATGCTGCATTACAGGGCAGTGTAACACTCTCAGAGGAAAGCGCTAACTATGGTTTTCTATCTTACAAAACACTACCATTTCTTCAACCGTGTTGTACTGAAGGTGACGGATCAGTAAAGATGAGAGGGGCAGAGTCAAAAACAGCCAGACATGAATTCAGGAAGGGCAAAATGCAAAAATAAATAAATAAAATGTTTTTTGTGGAGTTTTTTTTTTTTTTTTTTTTTTAAATAAATAAAAAAAATCAACAAATCAAATCTGACAAGCCGGGACAAGCAAGACAGTGCAATATGTTAAACATCAGCTGCACTTTGCACAACGAAACGATGAGATGTAATGCAAAACAAAAACATAAATAGGTGTTCTAATTATAGCTCGACTTGAAAAAGATGCGAGAGATAATTGCTTTGTTATATATGATAATTAAAATGCTGTAATTTCAGCGAGGAAGGTTTGAGCGGAGGCGGCACATGATTGAAATGTGCTTAAAATTAACCTGCTTTTTACAAAGAATTCATTTGCAACCTGCACCTTAACCTATCCCGTTTAATCCTTTTCACACAAAATTGATCCCTCACTTTAACTCCGCCTGGCTGGATGAAATCCCTTCTGGATTTAACCTCTTCTTGCTTTTCAGTTCAGTTCAGTTTTTGAGAGATGTTATATTTCCCATCTGAAGCACGATGAAACGATTTTCAATTCAAGCTGGTTCCGGGTCATAAGCGTCATGTAGGATTTACGAGGGAGAATCAAAAAGTAAAGGCAAAATGCATTTAACGGCTTAAATAGAAGGAACTGGGAGAAACTGAAGCCATCACGTTGTCACATAGTTCGCATGCAAGATGACGCATTGGCTGTCTAATGCCTCATTACAAAAAACATATCATTAATGATGAATGAGGTTTTTTTTTTTAATGGAACATTTATGGAAATCTCACAGTCGGGACGTTTTTTGGGTTTCTCATTAATACAAATATCATTAATTAATGACAAATGCATTTTGTCTTATGAACTTCAAGATAGTGAAGGAAAGAGAAAGAGGCTGGTTGGAGGAAGACTATAACAGAAAGACTGCTATAACAAGTGATAACGGGGACAAATTTGTCCAAGACATTTTAGAACTGGATAAAAAGCATAATGCGTTTAAAGTTCTGGGTTTATACACAATAAAACATTATTAGACTAATAACGTTAGTTAGCTAGGTAGACGACCCAACTGCTGATTTTAGTTAAACTATAGCATAAGTCACCTAATGTTGGCTAGTAATGATAGAGAGTTAATGCTAATGTGTCTTCATGTAAATGTTAACTAAGCTAAATCTATAAAGCTGACTAATATTTGATGTCTTAGGTAGCCAACTAGCGTAGGTAATGTCGCTAACTCAGGATATTCTTTGATAAAAACCAGTATTTTGTGCCAAACGGTATATTGATATGCAGAACTGAAAGAAAAAAAAATTAAACATGGCGCTGGCACAGGATGACATTTAAAGCTCTGCTCTTATAGACTAAGGCTCAATAATCTTTCAGAAATATTGCTTATTAAGCAAGACAGGAACTTTTCAAAATCCTTGTTGTAGATTTTTCCACGCTAAGTTGATGGTATTGTTCCAGAAGTTTCTTGGCCCATACATCTCTGTGATACGATGGCGATGTAGGTCACCACAGAGGGACCAATTTGTGACTTTCTACCACTATCCCTCAATGTTTTAAGCCCCAGCACTCAGGGAGCAGCGAGCACTCAGATAAAGGCCGACGTCGGGATAAATGGCTAATGTAGCATCTCAGTGAGTGCTGTTGTAAGGATATTGTACCACCCGAATTCCAGGAAAGTCGGGACGTTCTTTAAAGTTGAATAAAATGAAAACTAAAAGACTTTCAAATCACGAGCCAATATTTTATTCACAACAGAACATAGATAACATAACAAATGTTCAAACTGGGAAATTGTACACCTTTAT
>JAQMCW010021022.1:0-10038 GCA_030068335.1 Chrysichthys cranchii | reverse complement strand
TGACAAATCTGGGGGATTTAAAATGAAAGACATGGACAATTTAATAGAGAAGATAACATGAATTTGATTAATCATGAAACTACAGCAATACCTTTTGTTCTACATTTGATATGTCATGTCGATTCTAACCAGTTTGTTTTTGGTCTTGGTCTCGGTCTTGGTCTCGGTCTCACCTTAGTGTGTCATGGTCTTGGTCTTGGTCTTGATACCCTCCGGTCTCGACAATGTCTTGGTCTCAGTCTAGCCGGTCTTGACTAAAACACTGGTAGATATGCTGGTTGGTAAGTGCAAACAACTCGTCCATCTTGTCTAACATTTCCCATCGTTATGGAGGGAATCAATGGTTTAAAACACGTCCGCATTAGCCTTAGCATTAGCCCCGGCCTTGCTCTCCTTAGCTTAGCCGGTTCAACCACGAATTATAATACAGTGGAACCACTCATATATTGAAGCGGGTTTCCCCATAAGAAATAATGGAAACTCAGTAAAATACATTAAACCATATAACTGCATCCCTCGTTTGTGCTTCTCAATGATTTTTAATGATTATAGGTTGAACAAGCTAAGTCTTTGGGTATCAGCTAGCAGGCTAGTGTGGTCCTATGAGCGCATAGCAGAACAGCAGGCTCTCTGTGGATTGTTGTCGGCTCTAGGAGGCAGAGACGAAGGCAGAAGCAGGCCGCAGATCAGTGCTATGCTAAGGCTAAAGAAACAACCACACAAGCCTCCTCCACCGAGCCTGTATCTCACCAATGCCTGATATCTGGGGCATAAAATGGATGATTTGGAATTACAACTCGCTGGAAATCGCTATGTTCGTGACTATATGAGTGTGATAGCCGAGCTTGTGTCCATTTCATGCATGCTAATGTGGAGAGTTTGAACGTGCTGTTTTGTAACAAAAGCCTTGGGTGGAAAAGTTTATTTTGTACTTACAGCCTGTGTGCTGGTGGTGCTGCGTGACGGTACAGATCCAGGTTTTAATTACAACCTCGATACAAAGCCATTACTGTAGACACCGAACGTGTAAAAGTCACTGTGATCAAAATTATTAGAACACAGAGCTAACGAAGCCTTATACTTCACTGGTGGTGTAACAAAGACAAACTCCAACCATTTCTTCCTCAGTTCTCCTTCCTTGGGTAAGACATGTAACGTTGCTGTGTTACTGCCACAGATGGCACAGACAGGAACATGTTCCACCATGTTTACAACTTGCTGTTAACTCGACTCTCAGTAGCTAGCTCCTACCCCGGGCTCTGCTGTCCACTGGCCGCAAAATCAAAACCGTCTTCCCGTGGGCGGTCCCAAGCCACAGTGGGTGTGGCCATGAACACTAATTTGACAAGCTGACATCAGCTTGTCGGCTTTTTCTGATTCGCTGGTTTTTCCGTCTAATTTTTTTTATTTATTGGCTAACACAGACAGTAGGGGTATTTACACATTTTCACGTGCAGCATGCATATGCAACTCAGTGACCTATCGTATTTCAAAAAGAAAATGTATTAAATGGTTTCTCGTGGAAGGACACCTTTACATAAAGTTGCTATGGGTGTCTAAAACGTCTCCAGGTCTAATAACAAAGCCTTAAGTTTTGCAGCTTTGCAGCTTTTTTGAAGCAGAGTATGAACATTGTGCTGCACTTAACCTAACAGGTGTCTCAGGCTGCGTTCCAATATCCATACTTTCTGTACTTACTATGCTTAGTTTGAGTACGTAGGGCATTCCCATTACGATTGTGGGGAAAATAGGTGTACTGAAAGGACCCGGATGGTGCCCTCATAACGGTCAAATCTTGGAGTGTGGAACAATGTACACTTTTCGCACTGAACGGCCGCCATCTTAGCTACATAGCAGAAGAGGCAGGCCCAACTCGGCTGGAAAAATAAAAGAAAAAGGCTGCTGGAACGGATTTTCCACACAACCTGCATTAGCGGAGTCATTTTGCAATATAGAAATCTGTGAAGGGTTAAAAATCTGTTCGCTGTTCAAAGTCGGGGATGATTTTTGGTGGAATGACGAGCCGCGGCGGCAGTCGTGATCGTAATTTCTGGTAAATGCACCATGGAGTAGGCAATTTGGAACAACACTTACTTACTGAAATTTGCTCACTTAGTAAGTGTGGACTGTTTACTGCGTGTAAGTGTACTCATGAAAGTATGGATATTGGAACACAGCCTCACCTTTAGAATTTTCAATGAAATACTTACGATACAAAATGTAAGTAAGTTCTTATAAAGGTGTGAGTATGTTGTGTTTTGTGGTGTGTGTGTGTGTGTGTGTGTTTGAACGCTCTGTGCAGGCTGGTTCATTCCTTCAGCTCTGCAGAAGCTGTTCGTCTCCCGCGCTGTGTGCTCCCCAGATGACATCATCATTGGGTGATGGTATTTAGCTGTGTAAGAAGGTATATCCATCTATCTATCTGCGTGTGTGTATGTGTGTGTGTGTATATATATATATATAATAGTTGTATTATTTCTAGAAATATTGGTTTGTATATGGAAATATACAAATGTCTGTAAATTTTGGTTTGTGGCTGCTATTTTTGTTGGGTGTGGATTTCAACATTGTTTTTAGTTAAGGGAGTTTGGTTAGACTCCGTTTTTTTTTTTTTTTTGGTTTTTTTCTTCAGGTAAGTTAGTGTCTGTCTATAAGGAGGGGATTTGTTTGTTATTTTGGGCTGGAGCTGTGAACGGTGTGTCTTGGTTGCTGTTTTCATGTATTATAATCTATATAATATAATCACTTTTTTAGCAATTCCGGTTTGTGTCTCCATATATGAATCTTAATAACTATATTTATTTCTACTGCACTCATCACCCTCTTTCCCCGTTTAATCACGATGTTCGGCCCATCCCTAGATTGTGTCATAATAAAGTACTAACTTAATAAAGTAAATACATCATTTATACAACAAAGTTTGAATTCCTCATCAGCTGAGTAGCTGCATTGCACATCCATATAGGTAACCTGATCCCAAATTAACTTGATCCCACTCAGTACTAATCACTTTTTCTCCCTTTGAGTTTTGCAATATCAGATTTTGTGCAACAGATGGCAAAACTGGAGCAATTTATACAAAAAGTGTCTATGATCATTATTTGTATTTAATTTTTCTTCAAACAAAGGGAAAACTGTGAAGTTTTCTAACATCTTCAGGGTTATGCTCATGCAGTTTCTCTGTAGTATGACAAGCTGCATTCTTTTTGCCTTAATTTTAATAGCGACAATGAGAGACTGGTGAGAGAATATAATGTAAATAACATAACAGGATATAACTTGTTTAACTGGCATACTTCATCATTGTATGTAACTATACATGGGAAAAAAAAGTTGCATATACTGACGTAGCAATAATGGTCTTTAGAAATGCTTTCAGAATATATGTACATATTTTGTCTGTCTGTATGTATGAATGTATGTATGTATGTATGCACACATTTCTATGTATAGAGCCATGAATCCTTTTTTTTTTTATTCTTGTACTGGATTAAATATGTTTAAAGCATAGTCTATAATATTTGAAAGATATTTGTCTCAAATCTCAATTTTTGTGTGTGAAGTAAGCATAATGATCAGTCACGGCTGATGATGTGGGTGCATAGTTCAATGAAAATAATTCTACCATGTATTTTAAATGTGACTTTATTTAACAAAAAAGGCAACAAGGAGTAATAAAATGAACTTTAACAAAAGAATAATTTTGGCTTATAGAATGGCAAACTTATTTTAGGATAAGGTGATGCATCACAAAAAGCTTTATCCCATTAACCCGCATTATTTAGATAAAATGGAATACGTAAAGATGTTTTCTGGTTAACGGTTAAGGGATTTAACAGCTTGGCTGAGTTAGGATGGGTTTTCGTACACACGCTGATCGATTAAATCCATGGCCCGCCGCACCCACTTAAAGCCTGGGTCCACGCACACACGGCTGGAATTCTGGGTAGTAAAACTGGAAAGAAGAGAAGATTTGAGTCAGCACTGAACCACAATAATCACCAAAATGAGTGACAGTCATGAGTTCATTTTAAAAATGAATGATTATAAACAACCAGAATAAATAAATATATAAACAAACAAACAAACAAATAAATAAATAAATAAATGCTTACATGACTCCAGTTTTTGGGCAGTCATTGCTCGTATTTACATACGATTTAATGGCTCTTATAGGTATTGGTTTCATAAAGAAATTGAAACAACAGTCCTCTGGTCCTTTTGCACCTGTGTAATAAATAAATAAATACATAAACAAACAGACAAACAAGTGAAATTTCTCAGATTAAACACTAAAACCTTTAACTATTAGAAATTTACCAAACATTTAAATGTCTAAAATGATTTTTTAAATTGCAATTTTTTTTTTTATTTCTTTTCTTTTAATATGGTATGTGTTCAAATTTGGAGAAATTGATATATTTCCGAAGCGGTCCATTACTGGATGTCTTGAAACAAAGATTTAATAGACCTACATATTTTTGGTTTACGTTATGCTAATTTCCCTCTAATGAGCTTTACGCCAGTGATATTTTAACTTAACTATTTGACCTACTGATCTAGCATGAGGAGATAAAGGGTATCTAGCTATTTGGTAGAGAATAGAGTGCAGTTCCATAAGTCGCTCTGGATAAAGGTGTCTGTAAATATATAAATTACCCTGAGTGTAATGAACAAATGGAAGAACGAACTTTGACAGTTTAACAGAAATTTAACAACAGGTACATTACTAAGCGAGTCACGGGACACCAGCTATGAGGTGAAAGATATGTCATTCTTTTTCACGAAATCAAGTTCATCACCTCCAAAACTTACGAAAACAATCCCATACTAATTTAATAAATACTTAAAACCTATATATGTAAGTGATTATTCTATTATAAAAAGACAATTTGCACATATAGACGTTTACAAAAAGGCGAAAAATCTTACTCTGGGCTGCTGCGAAGTACTGAAGGCTGGCAATGACCAGCAGAAGCAGCAGAAGAGTACGAGTGATCATGGCTGCTGATGGTGATGATGATGCTGAAGATATAATTGTCTGATGTATTGTTATCATGCAGATATCACCTCACACTTGACTTTATATAATGTCAGAGCAGGGGGAGAGTGTGGTTTGGTGAAGGGGAGGTCTGTAGGCGAACAGAAAAAAAATATTCCACCTTGACTGAGCGAAAAAAAAAAAAAGCACAAGTTGTGGTTTTCACCAAAGTGAGAACGAGCAGAGTGGTGTTTAACACTTAGAAGCCAAACTCACCTCATAACAAACACACGCACACATAAACCAATCAAGTTATTTAAATATAAGCACATAGAACTATTCTGAAGTAACCTGTGCATCTGTAAATATGTGCATAACGTAATAAATTCATTAAAGGGTGCAATTTAATAACGTACATCGATGAATTCTGAATTCTGCCTGGTCAGAAACCATTGAACGATCTTCTCTAACAGCAGCTCTGGCAATAGTACAACTTGTACTCACATGTTTACTATAATGTGCTCATTCTTGTAAGTTATAGTTTCTAACAACGTCTTCACGTTTCCCAGAAATAAAAACACTATTCATGTGTTTCACTCATGCTACAGATCAGTTGCACTATTTGAGCAAAAGCATACACACAGAAGCCTAGGCTGCATTGCGCACATTCTCAGAAAGCCCTACTGCTTACTGTAATATATTTATATATTTGAGTCATCACAGCTTAAACTCACTTCACACCCAGCTCTACAGGTGCAAACAAACAAAATGGTTCCACCAGATCAAAACCTCTCGAGTGCATTCTTTAAAAGGACCATGCACAGGGCCCTTTTTTTTTTTTTTCGTCTATGCCTGCCTGTATAATAAGACCTATGCAAGCGTTTCTTTTGAAAAACGGAGAAAACTACAAAGTGTGTGAAGAGGAGTGGTTGGAGCTATATCAACGCCTATGTATGACCTCTATCATTTTATCAAGTGAAATTTGGTCCAGGTACCAATTGTGAGCTGCTTCACTGTTGCCTCTAAATACATAAAGCTAGGATTCGCAACTATACCACAGGAGTATTCATTTGTGTCTTCGTTTATTTACTATACGTTTCCTGTTATCGTTTATACTCTGTCTGTAGTTCAGTATACTGCATGGCGAAACTCTGAGGAGACAATGCTTTTGTTTATACTGTAAAGTGAATATACCTACTGTATCACAAATGTATAGCCCTTTATGACTTGTAGTAATAGCGTATACAAAGTATGACTATGGACCTGATAGTCAGCGTACTCATTATTCTGTATTTTTGCACAGTTGTTGAGAAATAGCTCCATAATCATGGCAGACAACGGCATGTCATATGAATGACATCATGGTAAACATTGTTCACGAATATGGAATTCAGAGCAGAGACATCGCGTATTTCCCCTGCTGCGTTAACAGAATGAACATCTTGCGTGACCAAGAGACGAAGTCATGTGACCAGCAACATTTTCTTTTCTTCTAACTTGAAAATAATGATGTTGCGCGCTACCGTATTATTCTTTAATTTTCATGGGTCGTATTCACAGGTGTCCATTTGTTCTGTAATGGGCTGTGCATTCTGTATGGAGGATATAAATTCATGGACTTTCTTTCTTGCAGTAATTAGATGTATTTGAAAACATATGCATTTTGTTTACTATATACAGTACTTACCCTGAGTAGCAAATCATGAATTCTTCATTACAGTAAGAGGTTTTGAATGATCTTTCTAGTCTGTAGTAGACATGTTTTATGTGTGTTTGTGTTTACTTGTAGAATGTTTCGGCTTAATGTTTGCTTTTGCGATGGAAGATTGGGGTATGTGCAGAGGAGTGAGGTGTTTTGGGATAGCATTTTAGGCGTTGAGAAAATGGGGGCAATGCTCGTCGATGAGTGATGAAGCAACTTAGAAAAACTGTGATATTTAAAAAAAAAAAAAAAAAAATTGGAAATCTAAATATATAAAATTCTTTTCACGTTTGAAACGGAAATGACGTATGACCACTATTTGTTGAAAGATAAAATTGGTAATTAACAAGCTTATTTTATATATACTGCATTTTATTATTTTTTTCCCTCACTCAGCGAGCGAAGCCACTGGGTAATCAGCTAGTTATTTATAATATAAAAAAAGGGGGGGGGAATCTAGAGATCTGCAGTTGTAACTAGTTAAAATATATGACATATGCCATTTAAGGAGGTGAAAAAGAATGGAGGCTGAAGTGCAAAATTTGCTTGCTGCAACATTTTGCAGTCCTGTTTGTGGTCAACAGAAACGGGTAGGGGGTGGGGGAGTGGTTTGATGAGAACGAGCTAACGTTCAACGCTGTATGTATTGTGCAAAAAAAAAAGTTTCACAAACGCTGAGAGGAAACATTGCAGGTCTGCGGCGATGTTAGCTGACTCTGCCTTAAAAAGTCCCCCAACCCCTCTACTATTTATGTTACAGTAAAGACAAACTTTAGAGGTGAGCATAGGGGAAGTCACAGGCCTGTTAACTTCTACCTGAGTAGTATTACAACAAGCAGATCAGATGTCCTTAATTCAACCAGATTAGCTTCACAGCATCAAAACCCTGCTTCGCAGTATAAAGGCAAACTCAGCGGAATAAAGAAAAAATTGATTCTTAAAACAGAACCAGAGTATTAAGTGAGTGTGAAGTATGTAGAGACATGAACACTGCAAAAATCCCACCTAATATGTAAGGAATAAAACACTGTGTGTTGCTTCCATAGTAAAATGTTGAATGATGTGGTGGCGTGATAAAATGGAGTTACTGTTACTGCACAGGAGGTTTTTTTTTCTTCTTCTCTTTTTTCGTGAACAGTACTTCTCAGAATGGTTTACTCCTCTCATACCACAGCAATTTTCATAGCTCCATATGTCGTTCTGGATAAGGGTGTCTTCCAAATGGTATAAAGGCAAAATATAAAATGTTGATGTAGAAAATGAGTCAACACTGAATGGTCAGAAACACTGGGGTGTTATTCTAGCCAAATCTTGTAATGTGTGGGATTTGATGACTAAAAAAATGATTCCAGACAAAAATGTATGAAATGTGTCATTATGTCTGGGGTCTCTTTCATTATCAGCTAGCTCTTACCTTATAAACGTTAGTGTGGCAGCCTCCAGTTTAGCGACGTCCCAGTTTATACGGCTAAATTAAAGTGGCTGGCTCACCCTTTCCCAGAATCCTCTGCACCATGTAGCATTTTCCAATGCCACAGGTATCCCAGAAACAAAGTGCATGTAATCTGCTGACATCCTAGGTCATGGATATGAAATTCTAACTTAATATTGAAGATATTTTAGCAAAGTATGTATACTAAAATGAACTCTGTTACATTTTCTTATGGTTATTCCACATGTAATGGACCTGAACTGACCTCAGTCACCTTTTGGGGGCAGTCAAAAAGGAAAGAAAAGTTAATGAATATTTTGCTCAAAGCTTCCACCTATGACATGTGAGTCAAGGAAAAAAATCGAAACGGATCATTAAAAGTATATTTGCGGAGGTTTTGTTACACAGAGAGCTGGTACACAGCGGTCATGTACTTTCAAGCAAAACAAACTGGATGCTGGAAAGGGTGAGCCAGCCAGCTGAACTTTCATTGAGCTGAATCAGGTGTGATATATGAGAACAGTAATCCTCAATGTTTTAGTCACACAGCTTTGTTGTAAGTAGTGACTAGTGCTTAAAATCTAGTTCTATCGGAATCTTAGTTCATGGTTCTGTTTTTGGATGAAATTGATCACACTGATGGGAAGAAACCCCTTTTTTTATATTATCAACATTCTAACAGTCAGTCATAAGAACACATCGATGTAAACACCACAGAGGGTGAAGCCACATACAGCAGGTGTGAAAAAGTGAGAAACACACAGCGGTGCAGTGGTTAGTCAACTCATTTAGAGTCTAAGGGCAATGTAATGACAGCATGGAAAAATAAAAATTAAAAAAAAAAAAAATGAAAAGAGACCAGAAATAACTTGAGTAGGGGTGAAATAGATTTGTTGGGGTGGTGGAAAAAAAACAGCAAGCAGTCGACAAAAAAAAAAAAAATGGACATAATGAACTTTTTGTTTGTCTAAAAATATTTCATACTAGATGAAGACTGAAGACTCCTTCAGTCAGCTGCATACTAGAAGAGGAAAAATGAAATTATGTGCACTAGGAAAAAAAAGTCCCTGCATACTTGGAAAAAAAGTCCCAGACGCTACTGGGGTTGAAATTGAACATTGTGGTTTGATTCCAGGGTCATGGTCAACCTGGAAAATCCTCTGAGATACTGCTCTAGACGTCACATCCTCGACGAGAGAAAAGCCGCTTTTAAAGATATCGCGCGCCATAGACAGCTCTGCTGACAAAAACGGGCTTCCACACTGTGCGTTCTCAGTTCCAGAATTAACACAAGTGCATTTTAACAATTGTTTTGTCCTTAAACAGTGTAACCTTAAAAGGCGCAGAAGGTTGAAATGTAATTTTTACCCTTTTATGTAGGTGTTAATTGAAATGTGCTTTGATGTGTTCATTTCTGCACTAATAAGACATCCTTAAAAAATGCAACGCCCTGAATCAGTTTTGGATTTACTGATTCAAAAGACAACTGTCCATCCACTCTTCTGAATGACTGGTCATCTAGGAAATCAACATTGTGTTTAATAAGCTAGTTGGGAATATGTTGTGGTTTGTACAGGTTGTGTGTATCTTATCTATGACCTGTGACGGTGTGCATGGATGTGCAAAGAGGGACACCTGCCCCTTTTCCCCCGATTTCCCTTTCTGAGAAGGCTGTTTTTGAAATATAATAACTGTAAGGCAGGGTTGTAGTACTTGAGACTTGAGACATTTCTTGTATTGCCTCAGACTTGTCTTAAACTCATTGATATTTGTACTTGGACTCGTCTTGGGCTTGGCACTTGGTCTCACCGAATATTCTAATTGATCTTGACTGTATTCAGCTGCCTTTAAAAAAAAATAAAAATAAATATACACTACCGTTCAAAAGTTTGGGGTCGCCCAGACAATTTTGTGTCTTCCATG
>JAQMCW010020999.1:0-10040 GCA_030068335.1 Chrysichthys cranchii | reverse complement strand
TCCCCAGTCATGGGGCGTCACATATAAGCTTTTTTCCTGGTCACATAGCGTCACGTATGAGCTTTTTTCTGGTCACATAGCGTCATGTATGAGGTTTTTTTCTGGTCACACGGCGTCACGTATGAGATTTTTTTCCCCGTCACGGGGCGTCACATATGAGCTTTTTTCCTGGTCACATGGCGTCACGTATGAGGTTTTTTTCTGGTCACGGGGCGTCATGATGTCAATTTGATTATTAATGCAACAACATTTCCCCCGACTTCTTGCTGTGGATTGATATGACTGGACGTGGTCCTCCAGAGTCTATGGTCAGAACTGTGTTTACAATAACGGTCTGTTGTTCAGGAATTACAGATCGCACAATGCCGTAATCGACCGATCAGAAAGGAGTATTCAACAAAGCCGGGGAATAATTAACTTTTAATGTTGAATTCATGGCTAGAAAACTAAAGTGCTTGTTTTTTATTTGTTAAAAGTAATGAATGAATGGCATAAACGAGTCACAGAGCTGAAGGATCAACTTGTCCATTCTCATGTAACTGAACGCCCTCTGATTTTCTTCCTTCCACGAGCTTCATTCCTCTTTCACACCTCTACTCTGAATACAGCCGACATCCGTCTCCAAATAGCTGTGTATTTGTCTGTCCATTCGTCTTTAAATGTTCCGTTTTTGCCCGATCGACTTTTTTGAACAAGTCATATCGTCACTTCGTTAATCAGACCAGAAAGGGTAAATGAAAAAAGAAAGTCATCCCTCACTCCCTTTCTCTTTTTCAATCTACAATCAACGTTAGATCTGTTACAGAAGCTGAGCTGGACCAAGTTTAGAAAATTAAACAGTGAACTACTTTGTGAACCATAGTCTGACAGCTGATGTCTTATATACACACACACACACACACAGGAATATGATTCGAAACATGAAAACATTCCACCATTAAGATAATTAAGGTATAGTTGATCCTCTCATCTATGGACACTGCATTAACGGATATCGGATGCGACGGACAAAATCCACTTGTCTGAATACATAATCCATTAGCCAGAATGTCCAGTAGGAAAGTTTAAATATCCCGGGTGCTGCAATCCGAGTCCTGTAGTTCAGTAATTGCTGGCGTGCGTGCTACTAGTTGTTTACAAGCGTCAGTTGAGCTGTGGTCGTTGTGAAGCTATACTGTGATTTTTTTTCAGGTGATTATTTGGTGTTTTTCACTGTTTTTCTGCCCAGTGCCATCATTAGGCCACCCAAAGATAAGTCAAGTGGTAAAAGAAAGCATGTCAATCTTAGTATTGGCTAGAAATTAGAGCTCATTAAGAAGTCTGGTGTTTCTGTCTCCTGTTTCTGAGGAGTGTGGTGTGAACACACATAAGGGAAATGACATTTCCAATTGTATTTACATATTTATTTATATTAGTATTTAATGTACTTACCTATTTATGTCGGTCGTTATGCTGCTTGTCATGTGTACAGTACTTGGGTAGCACTTTTATGGACCTTAGTGGTGTTTTTCCTCATATTTCCACTATTTTAAACCCCCCACCCCACCCCCACACACACACCCTTTCACATCATCGGACTATTCACGTCAACGTACAACCTCTCCCCCAATTAGTCCCTTAAGGAGAGAATCGACTGTATTTTCATCACACCTCTGTATAAAGAGTTAAATCATCCCGCCACCATAGTACACTTTCAGAGCTCTTGTAGAGTAGTTGACGTAACTCCTTTCTACTTGGCCGACCTCATAACCCGTTCAACTCAGCCAGCACATCCATCAATCTCTGGTCTGCTTCATTCTCTCTTTCTATCTCTTTTTTTAAATAAGAGTTCTTTATAACTTTATGGGGTAAATTTAATAACGCTACAAATTACCACCATAGATTTCCTTTATCTCGACACGGGCTATAAATCCAGCTCTTCCCTTCACTAAAACTATCTAATTAATAGTGCTGCAGCGGTGAACAGACAAAGCCAAGCTCTCCAATTCACCTCTGTCAGTGATCACTGCCCTCCTAAGCCATCATGGTTTTGGTTTACTGTGCATTCATTAATTCATTTCTGTCATATTTGGGAGCGGAGTGCAGGCCGGTGGCTCAGCATCGGTTCTGGTGTCCAGTAATCCTCACCAGTAGAACTGCAGTGAAGGTCCCACGGCCAACACAACGAACGGTACCACCGTGTAGCATATAGCGATCTGCGTGCTGGCCCACGTGATCACGTCGTAGATGAGCTTGTGTGTGGAGGAACCCAGGAAGTGCTGCCTGACATTACATCTTACCTGAAGCGAAAAGAATGAAGACAGGGTCAAACTTAAATTAGTTAATAAAAAAAGTTCAGATGAAGGCTTATTTTGACATTAAACGGGTTCATTTCCCCCAATCAAGCTACATACGAGTACATCTTGTCTTACAGACATTTTCTAAGTGTAGCTGAGCGCTGCTTTTCACAAAAATGGAATAAAGGGAATAAAAAGCAGACAATATGTTGACTTTTATTGACTTAATGAGCTCTGAGGCTCTTCGCTGTAGACTACATTGATGTGACGTGACATTTAAAGGCCCTTCGCTGCTGCCTGACTTGGTTCCTCTGGCACAAAAAACACAAAACAAAACAAAAACTTGAACATCATCCATCTTTACAGACAAGCGCTTAGAAAGTAATCCTCAACCAAAGCACTGAAGCTGCTTTGGATATCGAGGCTTCGGGGCTTGTTTAGAATAAAGGAACACACACACAGATACAAAGATAGTTCATAAGCAAATGATAAGGAACGTGTAAACACATGGGTGGTGTAACGTGTCCATTAGGTGAACTACTTAATTGGGGACAACTATTCAAAATATATAGGAATTAGTGAGGAATGCGTCAAACACCCCGTTGTTATAGGAGGTATTATGCAGGTTGTTGCTGTTTGGTGCATTATTTGCATATGAACAAGCAAGAGGGTTGCACTAGACTATTTGCGTTATACATAAGGCATATTATTGTTTGCATGTTGTTGCTGGTATGTTGCAAATAGATGGGCGGCATAAAGTTTTGCACGTTTTGGTTTTTTTTGCCTAAAGCGGCAGAAGTGAACATACTGGTCCGACCACTGCGTGTAATTTCTGTATAAATGCGCAGTCTGGGGTGTGTTACGCCACAGATACCACAGCAGTTTCCCAGTGTTTACAATGTTTATTTTATTAACGAAAAGGCAGTTTAACATTTTATCGGTAGATTTAATGTTGCCTGGTGTTTTACTGAGAACCTCAAAGGTGTAAACCTTTCAGCCCCCCCCCAATAGCGGTGCTCAAGAACACTTCCGGAATTTCCTCCGCAGCGCCACTGGTGCATGCGCGAGGATTCACGCCATGCTCATGCATCACATGGGATTCTACAGGTGTTCCGCATGTGGACTAATGAATCAGGCTTTAAATAGACTCTTCCATGCGCACACAGGTTGCGAAGCATTAGTTTGCACTTCCCCGCACTATTGCCAAACCTGTATTCTTGTGTCTTGTGTTTTCTGGTTTTGACCATTTTGTCCTGGCTTTTGTCTTTGTATTTCGGGTCTTCTGGTTTTGTCTGTTTGCTGATCGCCTGACCCATTTATGTTTTTTGACCTTGAGTTTGCCTGTCGTTTTTGTACCTCTGCCCTGGTTTGCAATAAACATTATTAAGGATTTTACATATGTCTCCTACCTGCGCATGTGTCCACCCAAACCCCACCTTTCTGACACACAAACGTTAAATCATTGCCTCCTGAAAAAACTCCACCACATCGATGATTATACCCTTTACTTAATTTAACAACACCAAGTTGTTTTCTTTCTTTCTTTTTTTTTTAAATCCATTAATGGTTAGTTTTAGAGTATGTGGAACATCCACCATACAAGGTGTATGAGGTGTTACCACAGAAACAATAACACATTAGATCCAGCACATTTATAGGAAACTCGCGTTCATGTAATAACTGGAAATTACTGCCTGATCCATACTGGTATATGAAAATAATACTGAACATGAATCAGATCCAACTGCACTATGGAATAAATGTATATTGTATGTATTGTACCAGCCTCTCTTTTTCACGTTTTAAGACAAAAACTGACAGCTTGTCACTGCAAAGGCTTAAAAGTACAACTCTGACTCCTTCCAAAGATGTTAATTAAACATCACTTTACAGAAAAGTTCACCAGATCAACAATTTATGTGGAAAGTCCATTGTACAAGTCGCTGTGGAAGTCCATACCATAGAAATGAGAATGTATTAGAACAAGCGCATTCATATAAACCTACAATTTGCCTTGAAGTCGGAACTACTGCATGAACTGCTGATATGGAAAATTCCTCAATTATGTCAGAAATGGGAATTCAAGGGTGCTGTGGTTTATAGAATAAATAATAAACCAGCCATTATTATTTTTCTGGTAATACTTTTCGGTGATACTTACTGCGCGGGCTGCCAGGGTTACGGCGATGCCCGTGATGAAGGTGAGGTAGTACCCTGGGTACGCTCCGTGCCACATGGCGGAGAGCAGGAAGGTGGCTGCTGTTGGGTGGTACGGACAGCGCTCATAACACACCCTACAGGCAACGCACACAACCAAGTGTGAGAGGGGACACAATATCAAGGCACTAATGGAGTATTTACAGGAACACAGATTTACCTTTTAAGCCAAAGTGCTGTCTGAATGTTCCAGTTGTCGAGGAATGTCTTGAAGCTTGTTGCAAGCTGCAGGGAAACAGAGAGAACAAGGATGCTCAATTCCAGCTTTGAGCAAAAATAAATAAATAAATAAATAAAAATAAAAAGGCAGGCATAACAACTGACAGATGATCAACTTTCTCATACCTCTATATCTAGTATTCTCAAGTTTGAGATCAGGTCCCATCTTGGTGTGCCGTCTTTGTGGTATCCGTTGAAGCCAAAACCAGCTGCGTTGTTTATCGCGTCGGCTGAAAAAGCAAAAGAAAGCAAATGACTTACAAATAATCTTTATAATGTTTTTTAATAGAATTACATATATTTATACATATTATACACACACACACACACACACACACACATATATATACATATACCAGATACTAATAATAATAATAGTGCCAGCTGATATACTCATGTGCTCCATTTAATATGTTATTGTTTCCGTAGTAACAACTCAGGGACTCATATGACACAAAATATTCCTAAGATCGCTGACATGGTAAAGGCTTTCTGTGTAGAGTTTCTGGAACATTTCCGAATGATGCCTCGGGTATCAGCGTTTGGTAACGGTCAGTATGGAAGGGGACTTCACGCTTTCTGGTCTTGGGGTACCATGACAAATGCGCGGAGAGAAAAAAAAAAAAAGAGGCTTTTGAATGAGCGACTGTTTATAGCTCCTTTAACGCAAGTAATAACTAACTTGTTTCCCGGATGTTCCACAACAATAAACGTAACTATAAATGTATTAAAGACGATGACGCGTCGTTCCTTAAGGACTTTAAAATCGTCATCACTGCATAAAGCACTTCAAGACATGCTGTTATTGGAAAAATGATCAAAAATGGGGCGCTAACAGAAACTTTACTTTGGTTGGGCAGCATCCTTATCACACCACCCTGGTGATGGGTACTTCCTATAACAGCACACCTCATCGTCTATTATTCCTTACTTATTATATGGACACTACAATGATACAGCACACACGTATGATGATGCGTCTTCTTTAAAAAAAGAAGAAAAAAAAACACTTTATAAAGAGTTCCTTTTTTGAACACAAGAGGGCAGCAGCACATCATAATATGGAATACAAGCCATGAAACACATTTATAACTTTTACATAGTAAGCAACGGCTGCCTGACTCACCCAGGGTCCATACGAAATAGTACTTGGGCCGCAGGCTGAGCATGGACAGGTAGAGGTAGAGGATGCGCAGGTAGAAGGGTTGGGAGGTGAAGTATGGGTCGGCGATGACGCGATCCACGGGACACATGCGATAGAAGGTCAGGTAGACCAGCAAGCAAAGAGCACAGGTGCCCAGCTTCACCAGCACGTCTCTCTGTAACGACACGCAGCCGCAGTCACTCTCTGTGCTCAAACCTAAACCAGCACACCAACTGTGTATGTAATTATCGCTCAGTGATATTTAATCATCCGTCCACTGGGAGTTGCTTTTCCAATATCTTGGTTAAATAACCCGAACGTAAGCTCTTTGTTGGTGTGAGACCACACTGATTACGTCTGTAGCCTAGCTAGCTAACAAACCTACAGACTAACAAACCTGTGTAACTCCTGATACAGTGGCGTTTTCTGGAAGGAGATGCTTATTAATCATTCATGAGAGGAGTATCCAGTGTCAGTGCTTTGTAACAGTCATGGGTAACCTGGCGGGACTTTTCAAGCCTTGTGCGTTCTGGGTTCTCGAAAGCAAGCCAAACTGATTTTTTTTCTTCACAATCTCAGAGAGAATAAAACACATCAAGACGTGCTGCTCCTGAACAATCATCAACTTCACTGCATCACACAGCCCCATCATTGATTTTGCTTCTTCTAAAAGAACACCCTGTCCCGCTTTATTCCTAAATGGCTAGGACACACTTTGAGACACCACCATGGTGTCACCAAGGACAAAAATTAGATCATGGTTCACCTGCGCATTACCGAGATCTGTAACAACCCACAGTGGCGTCATCGATTCTGGAAAGATGGCTGATATTTGAACTGAGCAACCAAACAAAACGAGAAAAAAAAAAAAAAAAAAAAAAAAAAAAAGATATTTTAGCACAGTCTAACTAGTTTAAGTTCTGTGCACGGCAAGTCCAGCTATAAAAAAGCTCTCAAGTCTTAAGTCTTAAAAATAGGTATGATGTCAGATATGAGGGAGAATCAAAAACTAAAGGCAGCTTTAAATTATAGCGTGGAGTGGAGACTCCATGTTGTTCAGCAAAGATGTAATTCAAATATTAGCCCTCTTCCAAAAAATCATGTTAACGTGCTTTTGGGACATGAACGGGTGCATTTCCAAGCACATGGGCAAACAGTGAGCAGTGCAAATTACTGCGCATAGCTACGAAATGAACTTAAACCTGAAATTCGCAGCAAAAGAGGAGGAATGCTGTCCAAAACAGTCTTGCTGCACTGTGACGATGCACGTCCTCATACAGCAGCAGTGACAGTAGAGACAGTGCAACAAGTTGGGCTCAAATGTCTTCCACATCCTCCTTACAGCACGGATCTGGTGCTGAGCAATTCTCACATCTTCGGTCCACTGAAGGAAGCGCTGTGCGGTCGCAGCTTCACCTCTGATGATGAAGTACAGGAAGTGGTGCTCACCTGGCTTTCGGGAGCAGCCAAAAAACTTCTCATCTGCAGATATACAGAGGCTAGATGAACGATACAATAAATGCGTCGTCTTGCATCGGGACTACGTGGAAAAGTCACGTGTTCAGTTACTCACAGTTACTTCTATTAAAGCTGTTAAATGTATTTTAACTTTACTTTCTGATTCTCCCTCGTATTTACCTGCCTGATTAGTTGAATTAACCTGCGCTGTGATCTTAAGGACAGGCGAATAAATGTACTAGCAAATAGACCGTCTTAAACCCCTTTTGGAAGGGGTCCTTGGCTACACAAGCATGAGCAGAGCACGTTCTCTGTTTACCCGACAAGACGGATTCTTCTGAATGATCTCCTCATTATACATCACGCAGGGGCCTAACGTGCGGTCAAATAAGCCAGGTGGATCCGCAATGGGATTCAGATGTTATTGGGTGTTTATATATGGAAATGTGCTTAGATGATCACGCCGAAAGCAGATGGCTACAGGCTACTGTTAGAGATGAGGGAGCCCGGGGGAACTGGGGCGTCCTGATCTGATATACTCTTTATCTACACCGCAGTGCTTTTCTGTGGATTTGCTGAGAACAAGCGTGTTCTTCTGCTCCAGCAATTCCCCCAGGACCACACAGAGGAAACGAGCAAAACCTGCCCTGAGCCAGCTACATGGAAAATTTACTGCCTAGAGGAAAGGAACAAATAGCTCCACTATATCATAACTCATTTTAACCTGGTGTTCGGGCACTGCTTAAATAAATACATCAATAAATAGTCGGTCTTCACGTTCAGGTCCTAAGACGTGGCCACCAGGGGGAGACAGAGGCCAAACAGGGTGTCTACCTTCGGCGAGGGGTCGCTCTGCTTGAATTTGCCATTCTCCTTGCCATTTGATGCGACATGTTTGTGCTGGTAGCCCGTCCCCTCGATGAAGGCTGTGTATTCATTGTAGGAGCAGGTGGGGCCTGCCAGGATGCCCAGGAAGTTACAATTATAACTCAAATACTCTAGGAGGCTTGGCATTTTCCTGCAACACACAGACAAACATCGGATGAGCATTGCCAAGTCCACCAACATTTGCAGAGACTAAATAGGGTTTTTTTTGTTCCATCAGTAGTAAAAAAAATAATTAAACAAAATAAAAGTCCTATTGCATTACTCATGGCTTGTGTAGAGCAGGTTGCATCAGAAGGCAGACTGTAGTTCTTAACGAAAGCTGGGAACGGTTTGGATTTTAAATGCCATGTGAACACACTGAGTTTTTATACGTGACTTGACATCATAGAATCGTTGTGTCATCATATAGCATCACAGCCATGACTATCTAAGCCAAGTGTTTGACTTTAGCTGTTATCACTTCATGATGTTATGATAGGTCGGACTGATTCTCCTACAGGAACCAGGACCCGACCTGTCATCCCTGTTCTATGTGACGCTCCCGTTAAATCCGTCCTGCCACTTCCGCCCGTGTTCCTTTCTCCCTTGCTCCTGATCACATCAGGAACACACTGTTGCTTGGCAACAACCCTCCAGTCCCTAATGTGGAAATAGGAAGCCTCAGTCACCGCTATCTGACTCAGATTCTGGAGGCAGTTGGGCAATAATGCCTGCGACTCCTGACTGGGAGAGTGACAGCGCTCGCAATGTGGAGGAGGGGATTAGTACAGAGCTGACGGAGACACATTTCAATACAGAAGCATCCTGCGTGCAATATGTGACTGATTACCGAACCCTAGCGACACAACTAAATATAAATCATTTACAGTACTGTACAGCAAAAGGCAACGGGATGAAGTGATGGCGAGTCAGTGGGAGAAATAGATCAGTGGAAATGGCCAATGATTGGTGAAATGGCAGGAAAGAGAGAAGACGAGCTTGAATGAGGTAAAGGTGCAAGTAGGTAACCCCGTCCCAGATATAAACATACCTTTCCCACATACCTGACAGCGAGATACTTTTGCGTCGGCTTGAGATGCTCTTCCTTCTTTATTAGACCTGTGAAAACACACGCATACCTGTCTTACTGACCTTGTGAGAACTTTCCATTAACTAATGCAACGTCCACGCCTAAATCTAATCTTGACCTTAAAAGGAAACGTACAGTTCTGTTACTTGTTTTGTTTTTTTTTAAATTAAGAAACCTGCAGTGCATACACACAGACACACACAATAGTCCATATCTCACACATGATAAGAATCATTGGACTGGAGCTATTGACACAGGCACACACCAATCCCTCCAGCTGATTCCCCTTGTGATTCACACCAGTCGGCTGTTAATGCCATCATGACGGTGTGTGTTAAGTTCGCAAGCTGTAAATCTAGCAAGACAGCAGCGGCATCAATATGTCACTCAGACATTCATCAGAAACCCTCAGCCAACTCTTGGAAAGCAGCTAGCAAATAGCTCAGTCCCTCCTAAGCTGTCAGTTGGAGTGTACAGGTCCCGCTCATATCCCTTTCGCATCCATGTAAGCAAACTGACAAACAAGGAACTGTCCCTATACAGTGGAACCTTGGATTGTGAGCATAATTCGTTCCAGAGATGTGCTTTTAATCCAAATTACTCGTATATCAAAGCGGGTTTCACCATAAGAAATAATGGAAACTCACCCAATGTCCACCTCAACCCCACCACAACTGACAAAATCAAAATAATGCACTTTACCTTTAAAAAGAATCGTGGCTGGTGTGAGGGAGACAAGAGAGGAGGAGAGAGGGGGAGAGGAGGAGGA
>JAQMCW010020854.1:0-10048 GCA_030068335.1 Chrysichthys cranchii | reverse complement strand
AACATGCCCCTGTCCCAACTATTTTGAGACCTGTAGCAAGCATCAAATTTGAAATGAGCTCATTTTGTGCATTAAATAGTAAAATTTCTCAGTTTAAAATTTATGTTATCCATGTTCTGTTGTGAATAAAATATTGGCTCATGTGATTTGAAAGACTTTTAGTTTTCATTTCATTCAAATTTAAGGAGCGTCCCAACTTTTCTGGACTTCAGTCTGTGTGTATATGTATATGTATATATATATATATACATATATATATATATATATATATATTAGATAGATAGACACATAGATAGATAGATAGATAGATAGATAGATATAGATACAGTGGAACCTTGGATTGCGAGTAACTTGGTCTGCGAGTGTTTTGCAGGATGAGCAAAAATGAATTTTGACTTGGTGAACGAGCGATGTCTTGCAATACGAGTAGTATGCATGCGCTTTGTCTGCCGAGCCTCACGTGATCACAACTTCTCTCTCTCACTCACTGCATGATTGTGACTCACTCGAATAGTCAACATCCGTGCTAGCACAGAAAAAGACAGATTCCTCACTTCAAATGAGATCAGGGAGATGTGTAAGATGTGAAAAACTTTGTAGAAAAGCACCGAAAAAAGAAAAAGATCCCAGTGAGCCGACATACTGCAGTGATTCTGTGAATTGTAGTGAAAGTCAAAAGTGAAAGTCCTCTCTCGTCTCCCTCACACCAGCCACAAGTCTTTTCAAAGGTAAAGTGCAGGTTATTTTGTGTTTGTCAGGTCTGGTGGGGTTGAATAGCAAGAAACAGAAACTTAGTCAGAACTGGAGAAAGCAAACATGGGAATAGTAAGGCTTCGCAAGAGCGTGGGAAACGTCTTCTAATGCATGAGTTTTTTATAGCTCCTGCAATCAGTCCCAATCCGGTACACCTGTCACCACCCATGTGACGTGCTGTGGTGTTTTGGAGGAAAACCAGGAAGTAGTCTTAAGCGCGTGAGTTCTCTGACATGCACCGCTATCGGGAGTGCTCAGAACAGGTGCGCTGTAATTCATGACAGTTTTATGTATTTTTTTACTTTATATTTTGTATTATATTTTGTCATTTTTATATAAATATTTGTGGGTTGTGGAATGAATTATCTGAGTTTCAATTATTTCTTATGGGGAAACCCGCTTTGGTATAGGAGTGATTTGGATTACAAGTATGTCCCCGGGAACGATTTATACTCTCAAGCCAAGGTTCCACTGTGTATATATATATATATATATATATATATATATATAATGTACATATGTATGTATATATGTATATGTGTGTATATATATATGAATTAAAATGTCCATTAAGACTAATTGGAGCAAATGTAAAATAAATTTCCAGTCATGAACCACATCAAGAAAGCTTACCTGGACCATATATTCTGTGTCTTCTCCGCATGCAGTGTGATGTCCCAGAGGGTGGCCTGGTTCCCAAATCTCTGTACCGCACAGCAGAGGAACTGGAAAATGAAGAGATCAAACTTTGGACTGATACAATCTACAAAACTGCTTGTGTTTTCAAAGGAGCTCCACATGAGGTATTTTAGAGCTCTAGATGCAGTTCATCTACCAACCTCCACTCCATTTCTTGCCACAAAGTATATAAAATGCTACAGGGAATGGTGCCCTCTGCTGGTGCTCAAAAATGAATACATTGACAGCAAAGGCTCAGAATAAGTGGACTGATGACTGTTTTCAAAACCTTAGTTCAGGATTAAAATTTTTACTAGAAGTGGAATTTTTTTCCAATATTAAATCTTATATTTTCATATTTGATTTTAGATATTACACTTGTAGTGCTAATAAATGGTTTGCAGATTTCGTGTTCCTTTTTTTTCATTGTCAGGTGCTGATTGAAACCAGAGAGGCATCCTCAGTTATCACATGGGACTTTGATGTGTGTAAAGGTGATGCAGTTTTCAACATCTATCACTCCAGAAAAGCCCCACAGACTCAGAAGAGAGATACTTTGGGTAATCTGACTAGTCCTGGAGTCAACAATGTGCAAGTGATTGAGACGGCATGGCTGCTGGGGAAGGACTACAGCTTGGTGGAAACACCTCTAACTTGTAAAGAGGGTGAGAGCATACAGGTAAGCCCAGATGATACTTCACATACTTTGACAATTTCCAACAAATTTTGCAACTCAGTGCTTTAATAAATTACTTTTGTCTCCATTCTTGAATGACTGTCCTTGTGTCTCGCTTCCTGTAGGGCTCTCATGTAACACGTTGGCCTGGTTTCTACATACTGCAGTGGCGCTTCCACAGCTCAGCATCTAGCTTATCTACACTTCAAGTCTCCACACAGAAGTGCAGGGTGATGTACTACACCGAAGTACTGCGCTCTGATGACTTCAGGTTTGCACCACATGTTACCACAGAGTTAACGCATGCAATTCATAATTAAAAGGTAGCTTAAAGCAATGGTTCCAAGCGAGGTCGTTGAAGTGGTGTGAGAAATGTATTTTATAGTTAGAGGAGTAAATGTCTACAAAAGGTTGGATGAACTAAAGTACTTGGCTTAAATTTCTTTGAATTAAACAAAACAAAACATCTCATTTGAGATCCCTCATTGCATGAAACAATGAGTATAAAATTTGTGTTTTATATAAAGTTGATTTAACCCTCATTATATTTTGATATTGTTATTAGCACTATTCTGCATGATCACCAAACAAACATTTATCTTTACAAATATTTGTGCTTATTATGTGGATTTTAAAATTGTTTAAATATTTTATTTTTTCATGTCCTCATATCTTAGGGGTTCTATGACAAGTCTGGAGTCCAGTCATAGTGGTTTCTCTCAGCTGAGCAACACTACCACCTCTTCTGGACAGTCACATTCCAGTTCGGTCGCTTCACGATAGAACATAAGCCACATAACAACTGCCATTGTTTAATTCAATTTATTTATAAAATATTGCACAGTATTGTGCTGCTGTTACTGAAGTTGTTTGAATCACTTTTCATGTCATAACCTGTACAATTCTTCCAAAATTTGATATTGTTTCATTAGTTCTTTAAACAAAAGTTATTTTTTCTATTTATCATCCTTTAAATACAGTAATTCTATTTATTCATTAAATACAGTACATACAGTCAGCTCAAGCTGACACTGAAAATATGAGATAATGTAGTTAATTGATGCACTTTTATTCTGTATATTCTTATAGCTATATTCTTATACATTCTTTGAGTAAAATTGTATTATGATTTCAGTTGAATGGCTTAAGAGTTTTTAGGAGTTTTTAGGAGTGCTTGAAATTTTTGATTTATGGTCAGATGAGACAAGCTCAAGACAGAGGTTTTTGCCAACAAATACCCAACAAAGGTGGGGTCAAAGTACAAAGTGTCTTCTAACTCAGAAGGCAACCTAATCGCCACTGTTAAGCATGGGGGAGGATCTCTGAGATACATGGACTCCATGAAGGACCTTCATGAAGATTGTATATACAATTCTGGTTGTATCTGCCAAAAAGCTGCAACTAGATCATGATTCAATGGCCACAGGATCAAGCTTTTGACCACATATGTCACCTAACAGCATTGAAAATATGTCGAGTTAACTGAAAAGAAGTCCACACAGGTGAACCTAGGAACCTGGAATACTTGGAAATATTGTGTAATGCTGTGTGATCTCATATTTCTTGCTCTGAATTCACCAATCTCATCAAGTATTATCAAAGAAGATTTCTCTCATATTTTCGGTCCAAGCTTAAACCAGTTGGAGTGTGAAAATAAACACGAGAACATTGTCTCTTAACTTTGTTTACCCATCTTTATCAAAGGTGCCAATAATTCTGGACCTGATTTATTGCACAAGAGATTTGCTTTTTTAATGCCTGCTTAACCATTTGCATGTGTGATTATACTTATCCCCCACAAGATGGCAATGTGTTAAGCCAAGGAATGAAAGGTTGTTTGAAAATGGCTTCAGTGGAAATGATGAGCAATGTGTCCATAACCTGAACAGTAAGCACTCCTCCAGTAGCATTATGTGGATTGTGCACTTTTCTGTTAACTGACTTGTTTGTTAAATGAGAATTGAGCCACATGCTCAACAAGGAATACTTATTCAATATTTATGAATTTAAACCTAGCTCTGACTGACATTCAGTTCCAAAGAAGATAGCAATTTACAATGTTTTGTGTTTTCCCAATTACAATTCAAAGCAACTAAGCCCAAATGAGCATGGTAAAATTAGTTTCAAAGACAAAAACAAATCTAAGGTGGTAATGTACAAACAAATAGCATGTAGTGCACCCTAAGAGAATTAATAAATGTGAGCTGACAAAACTGCTGGTACCGCTTGATCAATATAATCTTTTTGTCTTGTTAGATTCTGTGGTTAGATCAACTGCTCTTTGAATAACCTCAGTGCAGTGTGTGTGTGTGTGTGGGGGGGGGTGTTTCTGAAGATAAAAGAATGCAATTGCAGTTCTTTGAAAGAACGAGCACTCCAATATTCCTCCCTTTTATCTAATATACAGAGTTTAATTGTTATATACAATACCATCTACCTTCCAATATCCTTCATGTTCCCCATAACTATAACTGGATCTTCACTGTGAGGAGTCCAACATTCTAGCACAAAATCAGAAGCCTTACAAAATGTCCAAAAAAATGCATTTTGATAAGCTCTACAAGAACGACATTTCCTCAGTTCACACTTTTTTTTTTTTTTTTTTTTTAAAATATACCTCTATGTTTGCTTATGTTTCTATAATTAAATTCAACCAGAAAAATAAAATTAACATTTTTTCCTAATTTTTTTAGGTAAAGGTATGAGAAACCTGTATTGCCTATTATTTCAATGCCAAACTTAGCTCCTGAAGGACTGGAGTTCAGCACACAATAACGCACTACACGTACATATCCTGACAATAAACTGGTCAGCTGAATAAGTAGTTTATGAGTAGGCATGTCACAAATCTGTGACAGGACTGGGCAAAGTAATATTACACCTAAGACAAACCCTGAAATAGTTTACCTTAAATATTTTTTTTTTTTTCTTGTTGATTAAACTATGGATTGTGGATTTTCCTTACCTGATATACCTGCACAGATTCCCAAGTTCACCTGGAGGCATATCAGGACTCAATTTTTTTTTATTGTTGCTTTGTGCAAGTGTAGGTGGTGTAGGTGGCTTTTTGTCTATGCTGTTCCACTTCTAATTTATATTCAAGGCCCACAGGGTGGCTTTGCAGATTGATTTACATATTGTGTATACAAGAGTAATTTCCATAAACTCATCAATTGCCTGCAGCTAAAGCTGGATACATTAACTGTCCGTCTTGGTATCGTCATTTCTCCTTCATGCTCACAGTCTACTTGTAATGCTGTATGTGAGGACCTTACAGGTGAACATATTCTTGTGCCTGTCGAGTGTCCAGTAATAGGCCGTTCTTGCTTGAACATATCCTGATGTTTTTAGCTTATCACTGCTTGCATCTTGTCACCAAAATGATCAAATTGCTTATATTGAACAGCAAGATCCACAGATTGCCCAGGGTCAGCATTTACAGGAATTAACAGTGTCTCTCAGGCATAGCCACATCTTGTTTACATCACATTTAACCAACAGGTCAGATTATCCCTGTATAAATGGGCAGTATAATTAACAGTGCCTAATTAAGGAAGCCACAAATTTACATTTTTCATTTGGCCCATTTTCTCATGATAAGTTATTTTTGTCATTACAACATAATGAAACACTGTATTCCTGTGATAACAATTTTCTGAAGATCTCAAGATCACAAAACTTAATTTTCCCATGATAATGACATAAATTACCTGTAATCATCCATGGAGATGCTGTAGGATTGTTGCTAGTCAGTGATGTAGG
Source organism: Chrysichthys cranchii (assembly GCA_030068335.1). Taxonomy (NCBI): domain Eukaryota; kingdom Metazoa; phylum Chordata; class Actinopteri; order Siluriformes; family Claroteidae; genus Chrysichthys; species Chrysichthys cranchii. Next base: position 4,179 of record JAQMCW010020854.1, on the reverse strand, counting down.
CATCTAGGGGCAGGGGGTAGCTCAGGGGGCTAAGACGTTGGACTACTGATCAGAAGGTCGGCAGTTCAAATCCAAGCACCGCCAGGCTGCCACTGTTGGGCCCTTAACCTCAACTGCTCAGTTGTATAAATGAGATAAACATGTAAGTCGCTCTGGATAAGGGTGTCGGCCAAATGACAGCAAGGCAATGTAATGTAATGGAGTTAACCATGAAATCAGGCTCACTTGATAAAGCTGTAAGAAATTTGTAGTCTTGCTAACTGCCTTTTTAAACTCTACTGTGAACACTGTCTGCAATGGCAAAACAAAGCTAATTCAGCCTGTGTCAGACCTTGACTGAACAGAAAGATAACATGCTGACATTGCTGCACAGAATGATGATCAATGACTCTGTAATACAGTCAGGAAAACTGAATTTCATTATCTTGAAATAACAAAATTATGTTTTTGTCGTAGGAAAACGATGCTCAGGTATGTCATGATGATGACAAATAGCCAGAGTTCATGAGAAAACATGTTGAATAAAATATGTAATCCATGGCATCTTAGCTACCCTGTGTCTAGCAGGGGTATTCAACTGAGGGTCTGTGCCCCCGTTTATCTACAAAGGAATTGTAGGTGTTCCCCTGCATTCAATAATGTAGTTCAACTGTGGGAACTGATATATTTTTATTCTTCTTTAAACACATTTCCATATTTTAATTGTTTGTGAATGATCAAATTCATGCAATTATGTAAAATTTATAAAGTCCAAGATGATTAAAATAGCACCCATCCAGTCTATCCTTGGTAGCCTGTGCTTTGCTAATGTTGGAACGCACCCCTAATGTCACATGGATATGCACAACAGTGGTCCTCAGGTTGATTCTTAGTCTTAGAATTGTGGTCCCTGAGTCACAGTCAGTTGATAGAAAGAAGAAAGAAACAAGGAGAGATAATGAAATTGAAGGAGATTGGCCAGGCTAGTGCCCTGGTCCTAAGCCAAGGCCCTTGGAGCCATTGTTATTGATTAGCTCATGGACTGTAAATAAAGCCCAAAGCACTTTGTCACTAGAAACCTCTCCCTGCTGAGGTGACAGCACTTCAACTTGAGGATTAACTGAAGATGGGTTAGAAGAAGGAGCCCTTCCAATAAGACCCTTCAACATGCAACAATGACACAGCCTCCGTTTTGCTAGGATCAGTTGCCACTCCCTAGCTGGACATAATATGTCCTAAATAACACACCTCAGGCTTGAAGAAGGCACATTTTTCTAGCCTTGGCCTTAACCCCCTCATGCTCCAATCACATCAAGTGCATGTACTGAATGCCATTTTAGCCTGATCATTGTCTCTCACCTGATTGTTCCCGCTGGCCAAATCCATAGTGGAAAACCAGTGGGACCCTGACAATATGTCTAAGGATTCCATGATGAGAGGCAATGGGAGCATGTCCTTGCTGGTCTTACTATTAAGTGGTCTGTAGCTAACACACATCCTTAAACTACCATCCTTTTTCCTCACAAGGATGACTGGGGGGCATAAGGACTATTGCGCGCTCTCTGATGACCTGTATCTGAAGAAGTTGGTGTATGTGGGCCTTTACAGCTTCATAGTCAGACGGTGGAATATGCCTACAATGCTGCTTCACTGGAACATTATATTACATTACATTACATTACAAGCATTTAGCAGATGATCTTATCCAAAATGACTTATAACAAGTGCAAAAGCCAGGTACAAGTATAGCAGTGCTTCTATGCAAGTAAGTTCTAGTGCTAACTAATAAAGTGCCACAATAACACCTAGTGTAATACTCTGTAGAAGTACCAATCAGCTAACAGCAAGGAAAAAGCAAGCAAACCATAACTGAGCACAAATACGAATACACAACACCACACATTCAAATATAAGGCGAACAAAACTTCAACAGCTAACCCAAAGACATCATGACCAGGCTAGGCAGAACAAAGCCTGGGTTGGTTAGGACCGCTATGTGGTTACACAGTGGACAGAGAAGCAGGGGAGAGGTGCAGCCTGAAGAGGCGGGCCTTCAGTTTCCACTTGAAGTTAGTCAGATAGTCAGCAGTTCTAAAAGAGGGACATCATGAGGAATTAGATTAGTACAACCTAGGTCACTGTCATGCAAAGAGAAAACAGAATGATACTTAAAAAGCAGTGCATGAACCTGAACCTGATCTGAATCAGTAAGTGGGGACAAGTCCAATTCTTTAATCTGGTCCTCCATAGCAGATGGTAAGCTAGAAGTAGTTGAAACTAATTGGCCTTCACAAATCCCTTTGGGTAAACTAGCAATGCTAACACTACAAACCTGACCTAGTCTGTTATGAGGATAGAGGACTACATTGTTTGTCCCCACGTTGACCACTTGTACATACACAGTACCACAAGTCACCTGCACTAAAGCAGGCGAGGCCAATAGTCCCACAGGCAGACCTGAGTCCAGGGATTCAATGTTTGCACCTGAGTACCAATCAGAGCAATTGGCTGCCACCCACTTGATAGTGCCCCCTGGGACCAGACACACCTTCTAGCCACATGCATTTACCTCCCCAATCCCTTCAGGGATTGGCTGGATAACAGATTTATGGTATTGCTCCAGCACTTGTACCACAGGTCTGGGGGCTATAGAGACTGAAGGCAATTCAAACAGTTTGGGTCCATGTTGGCCAAACAACTACAGGTAACATGTACTGATGACGTTCATGCCCAGGACTCCAAGCACCCAAGAAATCATGCCACCAGGCAGGCCCTTAACCACCAGGTCACCACAGTTAGATATCACCTTACTACAGAGTTGTACATCCAATTCTAAATAGCCCTAATAAGTAATGTTCAGCCCATTTGTAGCTTGGAGCTGCAGCCACTGGCAAGACTAGAGACACTCAGGGCCCCAAAGTACAAAGTGCTTTGAAAAGAAACTTTCAGCCATATTAGACACCATTGAAACTGTATCGACCAAACATGGAACTTTTACTTCATCCATCACCACATCAAGCTGGGGACAAGATGACATTAATCCCCCCATTGCCCCAAAAGACCTCTCTGAGCCTGTCAACACCCCACGCAGAGTGTGGCTCATCAGACTGGTGGGTATTTGGTTCCTGAAGGCTGACTTGTGCAGTATGGTTGCCTGCCAGAGAGAGGGGGACCTGGAACAGAGAGGGCTTGAGGCTGACAGATAACCCGTTCCCCATCACATTCGCAAGCATAGTGACCAGGGCATTGACATTGCCAGTAAATAAAGGGACCATCACGTAAAGACCCCAAATGCCTAGGCGGTGCATGAAGGGCAGCAGTGTTCTGGGTTGCTGGTTTATCTGGCTGTGATGTTGCCTTAACATCTCTTTTAATTCCTGTAATTCTCGACTAGATGCCCCCCCCCACCCCCCCACCCATGATGGCCTCGCTGTCACACATGATGCTACAGGAAGCCCATATTACCTTTCCCCATAAGATGGTAATGAGAAGCTATGGGTTCTTCTGGTATACCCTCCCATTCCCACCTGACGGCCTCCTTCCGGACATGAGGGTAGCAGTTGGCTAGCATCGAATCAGCTGTTTTAACTCCCATCTAAGGGCACCATCACAGACATGTTCAACAAGCTGATCATACAACAAGACTAAGAATGCCTTGTGGTGCATGACCCTTAACTTTCTCCATCAAATTCATAAGCACAATGGAAAACTCAAGAAGTAACTTACTCTCTTGCTATTTCCTTGAGAAGAGCGTTTCCTGCAGTGCCACATATGATTGTTGACAACCATAAAACTCTTGCAAGGTTTCAATGATCACTTCTGGGCTCTCTTCCCAGGGCTCCCCTTTTAAATGATCAAAAAGAAAATAAGCTTGGTCAGCAAGAGGCAAGTGACATACTTGCATGCAAGCCCTAGCTTCATCTACTCACTCGTCTATGCCAATACCTGAGCTTCCCCGAAATATATGGCACCTCTTTTCCCATGGAAGGAATATTAGGGTCACACATGGATAGACCACAGAAACCACTACAACCCACACAGGTGCACAGTATACTGGAAACACACAGTGAAACCACACACACACACACACACACACACACACACACACACACACACACACAAAACCGAAGAACACCCACCACAAGGTGCCAAGCCACCTGTGGGCCAACTCCAAACTCTGTAAGAAAAAAGTCACAAAAT
>JAQMCW010020738.1:0-10050 GCA_030068335.1 Chrysichthys cranchii | reverse complement strand
GATTATCTCAGCAAAGGAGAAGTGCTCACTAACACAGATTTAGACAGATTTGTGAACAATATTTGAGAGTAATGGGTATTTTATGTATGTAGAAAATGTTTCAGATCTTTGAGTTCAGCTCATGCAAAATGGGAGCAAAACTATAAGTGTTGCGTTTATATTTTTGTTCAGTATAACTCCTAAATCTATATGCACCACTGATGCTACAGGTAACTCAACAGTAGAAAACTTCTCTGAGCCACTTAATTGTGAGGATTAGAAAGGACAAAAAAATTAAACATTAATTTTTTATTTCTACACTGTGCCAGGTCAATCTCATAGGCAGAGATTTCATTTCTAGACTAAATTTATTCATAATGTATTCTCCTGAGGGCATTTCTGTAGGTCAGAGGGAACCCCTGTATGTGTATCAGAGGAAAATATGCCCAGATCTGAATACACACAGCACTTCACACATCATAAAACTTGCACATGAAAGAATTAACCCTAACAATACAGACTATATGGGTGAGAACACTGCACAGCACATGTACATGAAAGGTGTGATGATGAATATGAGAGGGTCTGGATTTGAAGGTCTCAAAAAAGGAAATGTTGTGAACGTTGTATTGGTCAGAACACTTCTGTACATATCTACGTCCAGCTACAAAGGTGCAAAAGCTACCCACAGATCGATATCCCCCTATGGAACCTGCTGGGTTGTATTAAGCCAAATTTAGGGTGCTGCCAAAGAGATGTTTAGGCTGGTGATTAACTCTCTCCTGGATGCAGGAGTTTTCATGGACACTTTCTTCTACAGACTGCTTTGCCTGCTCCACAGGCAAGCCTACACTTTCAGTAGTGCTACTTCCCTTTAGTCCTAAGGATAGAATACTGGTGACTTTTTGCCTAGTCTCCCTGTTCACCACATTTCAGAGACTGATCAAGGAGTTGTGCAGGCACCTTCACTGGACGTTCCTTCCTACAGCAAAGTACTAGTATTCCCCTAATTTTGCTCCAGGCACAGGGAATTTCACATTTCACCCTCGTGATACTTTGATAAGGGGAGACAAGTAGAACATTTACTAGGGTGCATGATAACGTATAATGTAACCAAAGGGACCACTACACATTCTAATTTCTCCACCCGATGTGTGGTGGTATTGCAACCGAACCATTTGCATGCAGTGCTTCCACTCATTTGGACCGGAACCTACAACCCTGTCCTGTTGCTCATGCCATTTACTCTGATATCACTTAGTGAGACACCCAAACCAGAAGGACATATAGTAAAATGTGACGGACATGTGGGGGAGACTTAGGGCTAGCTTTGGCTCTGAGATTATGCCACCAAGTTGCCACATTTGCCCTGCTGTGTGTGTTTTACTGTCCAAGTCGCAGGACTGCTAACTCTGCCTAAAGAATCCAGAATCCTTTCCCCTTTGTAAAAACATACAACAGTCAATGATTTGTTGATATTATTTTCAGCAGATCTGATGTGGATGGCCTCCACTTTCTGCCTTTAGATAGGAAAAAATGCTTTCTGAAAAAGTAAAAAACACAACAAAGGTAGAAGGATAGTGCAAACTTTTCAATGAAAAACAGAAAAAGGTATAGTTTAATGCTGACAAACTCCCAGTAAATTCGAAAAATGAATGAGTTGGTTTGTCCCAACTTTTGACTGGTACTTTATATACTAAACATTTTCATTAGAATGGCCATTGTTGTATATGGTTACTCTGATCAAAGCCAAGGTATTGTCGGTGAGGATATAACTTCACATTAACTCTTTACCCAAGGCAAAAAAAATTAATTTCCTGCCTGTTTTGGGCATGTGACTATATTCAGCATTGAATTTATTTGTAAAGTCACACACCACAGTAGTGGTTAATAGCTCACATGAATATAGAGGTCACAACATGGCAGAAGCAGCTCAATGCAAGTGCAGGTACCCATTGGCAAAGGTAAAAAGACATCAGTCAGAGGCATAATTGTTAGAATCAAGAGGCGAGGAGGGATGCATTTGCAGATAAAATAATTCCACCTTGACCATGGAAGGTCTTCGGCCATGTTTGGAGAACACAGATGCTCCCGGGAAATGGAGTCCGCTTGTGGCTGTGGGTTGCCAGTGCCCGTGACAGAACCCTTTCCCAAGGAGCTCACTCCGGGAGCTGTCCTCCTGCGCAGCCTTCCTCTCTGGCGCGGTGCAGGCTGCTCTGGATGTATGGCATGAAAATCATGAAGTAACAGCAGGCCGAGGATACCTTGTACAGGCACCCGGCATTGTTCCTCTGGTCCGTACCCCTCCCAGTCCACCAGGTACTTTATCTGTCCTCGTCTCCTACGCGAGCGCAGGATGCTTCTGACTGTGTATATCTCGTCCTGCTGTCCTTCCAGCGGCTCATTCGTGGAGTCGGAAGTGTCTTCCGGTAGTGGACCAGGATGTATGGGCTTTAGTTGTGACACATGGAACGCTGAGCAGACTCTGCTGTGTCTCGGGAGCTGTAGCCTATACGTCACCTCATTGATCCTTTTGACAATCTGGAAGGGTTCTTATGTAACGAGTGTTCAATTTTTGGCATCCCCAAAGGCCTCTTATGTCGCGGGTGTTCAGCCAGACCCGCTCTCCCACCTCGTACTGAGGTGGCTTGCTCCGGCGTCGATCGGCATACCTTTTCTGCTCCACCACCGCCCTCTGCAGCTGTCGATGAGCCTCTTCCCATACACGCTCACTTTTGCGGAACCACTTGTCCACTGCTGGGGAGTTGGTGACAGCTGCATTCCACGGGAACAATGGCGGTTGGTACCCTAAGACGCACTGAAATGCAGTCAGGTTAGTGGCGGTCTTACGCAGCGAGTTTTGTGCGTACTCGACCCACGGCAGATAACAGGACCAGTCAGTTTGGTTACTGGAACAATAGGAGTGAAGATATTGGCTTACCTCTTGGTTTGCTCGTTCCACCTGCCCGTTGGATTGGGCGTGATAGCCCGATGTTAAACTTACGGTGATCCCAAGTTTTTCCATAAAAGCTGCCCGAAATGTAAATTGTGGCCCTTGATCGCTCACGATGTCCTCTGGTAGCCCATAATGTCTGAACACCTATGTAAAGAGCAATTCAGCGAGGGTAAATGCTGTGGGTAATGAGGGTAAAGGAATTAATTGCAGAAACTTAGAAAATCTGTCTACTAATGTAACTATGGTTGTCATCCCGTCCGACGAGGGAAGATCTGTTATAAAGTGGATTGCAATGTGGGACCATGGGCGTTGCGTTGCAGGGGCATGAGCTTTCCTGCTGGTAGCATGCGTGGTACTTTCGCCTTGGCACAGGTGGTGCAAGATGTGATGTACCACTGTACCTCCGTTCTCATACTTGGCCACCAGAACCTTTCGCATAACAGTTCTAAGGTACGGGCTACTCCTGGATGGCCAGTAGCTGGACTGGTGTGTGCCCATGTGATGAGTCTTCCTCTTAAATGCGACGGAACAAAGACCTTGTCACTGGGGCATGCTGCTGGTGGGCATGCTCCAGCCTCCTCTGATATTTCCCAGTCTAAGTCCCACTCAATTGCGTTCACCAAGCAAGTGGCGGGAAGGATTGTTGTTGCCTTCTGGTCCTCCATTTCCGAAGAATGTATTCTAGACAGGGCATCAGCCTTTGTGTTCTTTGACCCCGGGCGATATGAGATCGTGAATCGGAAGTGGGTGAAGAATAGTGCCCAACGTGCCTGCCGTGGATTTAGCCTCTTTGCGGTTTGCAGGTATTATAAATTTTTATGGTCAGTCAGGACCACGAAGAGTTGGAGTGCCCCCTCCAACCAGTGCCTCCATTCTTCCAGTGCCAGTTTAATGGCCAGTAGTTCCTGGTCTCCGACATCATAATTCTTCTCGGCTGGCGTTAGCATCTTTGAAAAGAAAGCCACTGGGTGCATCTTCGGCTTCTCCCTGAACCGTTGAGACAAGATAGCTCCCACTCCTGAATCAGATGTGTCTACCTCTACAATGAAGGGTCTGTCGGGATTTGGGTGTTTTAAAATGGGCGCGGTGGTGAATGCCTCCTTCAGTCGTGTGAACGCCCCCTCCGCTTCCTTATTCCAGGCCAGCGTACATGCCCCTTTCTTTATTAACAATGTGAGGGGTGTCGCGATAAGGCTGAAGTTACATATAAATCGTTTGTAGAAGTTAGCGAATCCTAAGAAGCGTTGCATGTCCTTTACTGTAACTGGTTTGGGCCAGTCTCCCACGGCTTTCACCTTGGATTCTTCCATTTCTACCCCTTCGGGGCTGATGATATAGCCAAAAAATCTCACCGTAGTCACATGAAATTCACACTTCTCCCCCTTTACATAAAGCTGGTGTGCCCGTAGCTGGTTTAACACTGCCCTCACATGCTTCACATGTTCTTGGTAGGAATTAGAGTAGATGAGAATGTCGTCTATGTATGCAACAACATATCTTCTTCCCAGCATCTCACTTAAGACATCGTTAATTAAACAATGGAAGCCCGATGGAGCTCCAGCTAATCCATATGGCATCATTTTGTACTGGTAATGACCAGTGGTAGTACTGAATGCGGTTTTCCATTCATCCCCTTCTCTAATTCTTACTAGGTTGTATGCGCTTCACAGGTTTGGTTTTGTGAAGATACGTGCCTCCCGTGGTTGTTCCAAGGCGGCCGGGCACCAGTGGTAGTGGATAGGGATACTTTATGGTGATCTTGTTCAGACTTCAGTAATCAATGCAGAGTCGGAGTCCACCGTCTTTCTTCTCCACAAAAAAGAATCCGGCTGAAGCAGGTGATGTAGATGGCTCGATGTACCCCTGTTTCAGCGCTTCTTGTATGCATTTCTCCATTGCCTCTTGTTCAGTACTGGAAAGTGGGTAGATATGTCCTCGAGACGGCGTAGTACCCGGGAGCAGCTCAATGGCGCAATCATAAGGCTGAATGGGGGGCAGACCACTCGCTTTAGCCTTGCTGAATACATCATGGAAAGTGTTGTATTCCTCAGGAATCTGCAACTTGATCATTGATTCTGGGCTTTCTATCAAAGTGGATGCCATGAGGAGGGATGGCAATCGTAAACAGTTCTGTTGACAGTAATCCGACCACCGGGTGATCTCTCCCTCCTTCCAGGAGATGGTTGGGTTATAGAGGTAAAGCCAGGGTGCTCCTAGTATGATCTGGTTTCTGGGCGTGTTGATCACTAGAAAGGAACTACGTTCAAAATGTAAGTAGCTGAGTTGAATGTGATCGGTTCTGTGCAGTGAGTCACTCTTCCCTTTCCAATTGGTCCACCATCAATTGCACTAAGGTTAGGCGGGTCGTGAAGTTCTCTCAAGTTGAGGTGAAGTCTCCTCGCAGTATTCTCATCAACGAAGTTCCCCTCGGACCCAGAATCGATCAGGGCTGTAACAAGATATGACTCTCCTGAGTGCAAAACTAGAACCTTCATAGTAAACGGCTTCTTTGAGGGAAATGAGGGAAAACTCACTGAAGTGCTGTTGACTCTTTACTTCAACCCCTTCCGTGCTCCTCTGTCAGGCGCAGCGTGGCGTACCAGACAGTGTGGTCTTCCCGCAGTAGAAACACAGCCCCTCCTGTCTTCTTCTCCTTCATTCCAGTGTGTTGAGTGGGAAAGACCCTAGATTCATGGGTTCCTCCACTCTTGCGTCCATCATAGGGTCATTTCAAGCCGCGTAGCCTCTGTCCCTCAGCAAATTATCCAGGCGGATAGCTAAGTCCATGAGGGAATCCAGTGATTTCTCATCATCATGACACGCCATTTCCTTTTGCACCTCAGGATTCAGTCCAGCGGGAAAAACGTCCTTAAGTGCGGCTTCATTCCACCCGCTTTCGGCAGCCAGTATGCAGAATTCTAGTGCGTAATCGACCACACGTCTCACACCTTGCTTGATTCCCCTTGTTTCCCTTGGTGAGCATGGTTAAAGACCCACTTAAATATTGTGACGAATCGTTCGTAGGAGGAGACGTTTTCATCTCCGTTCTCCATTACCGTGTTAGCCCAGGTTAAGGCAGATCCTGTCAGGTGACTGACGAGCTGTGCAATCTTCATCTGGTCACTAGTATCCCCCTGTGCAGTGAAGTAAAGTTGACATTGTAAGAGAAAACCGCGTCACATGGCGGGGTCACCTGAGTATTTATCCGGTTGTGCAATGAGTGAAGAGGCCGACACCGTAGAGGTAGAAGGCGTACTGGTGTTAATTTGGTGAGTTCCTGCAGAAATTTCTCCAGTTCTCCAAGGAGAGCACCATGGGCAGAAAGGGCGGCTGCCACATGTGCCGGATCTGCTGCATCCATGTCAAAGCAAAGCATTCTGTTAGAATCAGGAGGCGAGAAGGGATGCATTTGCAGATAAAATAAGATATTTAATATAGACAAGCAGGTGTAGGGTGGCACGGTGGCTGAGTCGTTAGCACTGTCGCCTCATAGCGAACAGGTCGTGGGTTCGAGCCCCGGGCTCGGCACAGGTTCCTTTCTGTGTGGGGTTTGCATGTTCTCCCCGTGTTCGCGTGGGTTTCCTCCGGGTGCTCCAGTTTCCTCCCGCAGTCCAAAGACATGCACAGAGGGGATTAGGCTAATTGGTGACTCTAAATTGCCCATAGGTGTGAATGTGAGTGGTTGTCTGTCTCTGTGTGTTGCCCTGTGGTGGATTGGCGACCCGCCCAGTGTGTGTCCCGCCTCTCGCCCGATGTCAGCTTTGATAGGCGCCAGCTTCCCCCCGCGACCCTGAACAGGATTAAGCGGAAGAAGACGAGACGAGACAAGCAGGTTAGATAATCGGCAGGCAGACTCAAACAGAAACAGGCAATAGGTCAATCGATCGGACGAATGGGTAATGGGAGGCAAGGCAGAGACGTAAATCCAAGAAACATTCCAAGGTCAAAATACTAGTATACAGAACAGGGCAGACAAGAGCAAGGCGATCAGATAATCAGAAACGGTAATACAAAACAGTAATACACGAAATGGCAGTCAGAATATCAAAGGCTCGGCCATAGCGTAAACATGGGGCTGAACTAATGCTTCGCATTGTGTGTATGTTAGTGTGAGTCTTATATAGTCCTGAGACAAATGAGTTACACCTGCGTCTCATTAAAAGTCAGGTGACCTTGACCGTGGAAGGTATTCGGCCATGTTTGGAGAACGCAGGTGCTCCTGGGAAATGGAGTCCGCTTGTGGCTGCGGGTTGCCAGCGCCCGTGACAGTAATCCACAATCAGGGATAAAGTTCAATAAAGGCACAAACAGGATATTAGAGGAAGGGCAATAATCACAAAAATAGAAGATCGAGATAGCCATGCTGTGTGTGAGCAGATATTCATGGTAAGTGTAGTCTGAGGTAGTGTGTGTAAGTTAACCAGGTGCACAGGTAACAGGAGTAAGTGTGCCATGTGCGGGGGTGGATGTGACCGTAGACATGCAGGGCTTTAAGAATTTGTAGTTTTTCATAAATATTCCATTTTATACCTAGTCTACTAGGTTTATTTCTTCTAATTTTATTGTGGCAGTTGCATATGGGCTGTCTGTTAATTTCTGTACCAATATTATTTCAGAGAAGTGCACATGCCTCACCCTTTCCCTAGAAAAAGTTTATTTGGCTAAGGGCAGCATACTGCTAGAAAGGGTTAAATTTGCCAAGTTATGGTAAATCTTGGCACATCTTAAACCATACCTGGGAAAGGAGACATGATTTCCACATTTTGTATTGCTAAAACTTGGATGTATACACTATGTATAATGTATACAAATGTATACAAATGTATATATACTATGTCAAAGATCTGTAGGTGTAAAGTAATTTTATTGTTATTGTATCTTAGATGGGTTATTTTAACATACCTGAGTCACAATGACACTAGCTAAATATGGGCATCTTTGAGTTCATGTCCGTGATAAAGGGCAAAGAGCACTTTCACCTGCAAGTTTTGGAACTCTTTGACAACATGAGCAGCAGTTTGGAAAGATATGGTTAACTGGCTTTATGCCAAGTATGAGGGGCAGAAGCAGATTAGCCTTTACCTTTCAAGTCAGGAGTTGTCATTTGATGGAGGGAAGTAGGCTGGTGGGTAGGAATTAGAATGTTACAGAACTGGGAAGAAAATTTAAAAAGAAAAAAGCTAAAATTGATAGTATTTTCTTGGCTTTTCAATTTACCTGTAACTTGTATTTCTTTATTAACTTCTTTTTCTCTTGGACTGTAGCATTGTGTGAGCTGTTAATTTCTATTATTTTTTTTTTATCTCCAGCTTCATTCTTTCCATTTCTTCATTACCATGGCAGTCCTCCCTATCTCTTTCCTTCTAGCTCATCTGGAATAGCACCTTTTTTCTCCTACTCTGTAGGTACAGCATGAAATAAGTTTACAGGAAACAAACAACTCTGTGTGTGTGTGTGTGTGTGTGTGTGTGTGTGTGTGTGTGTGTGTGAGTGTGGTACCTGTCTCTGTAGTTCCTCTACTCTGTGTTGCCAATGCATATTAATGTCTCTGATCTCCTTTTCTCTCTCTTTCTGCAGATCTGCTACACGATCGGAGAAATGCTTCTCAAACTGCAGCCTAAACAGACATACACAGTACATAGTATAATCTTTTAGATTCCAATTAAATTGCAATTTAATCGTTTAAATTTAATAAAAACATTATCTAAATTGTAAACCTTTTTCTTTGGTTATTTCTGAAATTAACACATGGTCAAAATTATTCAAACAGGGTTAAAAATGTATAAAGCCAGTGTATGTTATTAACTCAGAGGTGATGAAAGTTTTGAAATTAATTTCAGAAAATCCAATATAAATTAAAACTTCTGCACCAAATTCTTGGTTTTTTTTTTCTTTTTTACCATCATTCTTCACCAGAAAAGGACAGCACTGACAGCCCAATATTGCCATGACATTCATATCCATGATCTAACGACTATATGTAAACATCTTATCCATTGTGGGTCACAAGGGGAAGCTGGAGCCAATCTCAATTTGCCACTAAAACAGAACTGAGTCAGCTACCTCCACCAAAAGATGAAGACCATCACGACCCCTTTGTTTTAAATACCCGAGTCAATGTTTAAACTAAACTGCTGTTTTTTTTTCTGTTTTCTACAAATGTGATTTACAACCTGGGAAAATCAGACATCTCTGTGCAATCCAATGGGCCAAATGGCTCTCAAAACACGAGGGTTTACTATCTCAACTGACCCTAAACTAACCTCCCAAGGAAACAGAGTCTCAAGAAAAATGATGAAAACATTTAATGTTTGTCCACTCAACTTGACAAACCTTTCTGACTAGCTCAGCATTTTGGAATTCTTGACTATGGGCCTTCTGAATGCGCTCTTGTTTCACAGAGAGAGGTTCAACTAAATTGGACAGGGAACTTTCATGAATCATGCATTTGCATGCTCTCTCTCTCTCTCTCGCACACACACACACACACCTGGGTCCCCTGAAAAATGTCTTCGGACTAGCTCACACCAGTCACTGGGGAAAAGCGCGACATGAAAAGCCAACTGCTTTCAGAGGGTGGGTTAGAAACATGTTTGATCCCTGTGGAAATTCGATAAGTGCCCACCACACTTGGTTTGAGAGCCAAGAGATGTTAACCCTTTATTGGAGACCCGTACTTCAACAGACATCCAAAATAGCCTCCCCATACCTCTCTGTGAGGTCACAGAATCACATGGATTTCTTCCATTCTGAATAAATGTTCCATTAAGATTATGTGTGATTTTCTTATATTTTTAATGTACACTTCTTGCAAAAATTTTACCCTACAGCAGACCCTACATGATAACACTACTGTCCTTGATTGGCAACATAAAAATGAAAAAAAAAAAAATTGAAAAAGGTCACAATAATAAAGTCTTTCAATATCCTCTAATACAGTGGGGCAAAAAAGTATTTAGTCAGCCACCAATTGTGCAAGTTCTCCCACTTAAAAAAGATAAGAGAGGCCTGTAATTTTCATCATAGGTATACCTCAATTATGAGAGACAAAATGAGAAAAAAAAATCCAGAAAATCACATTGTCTGATTTTTAAAGAATTTATTTGCAAATTATG
>JAQMCW010020608.1:0-10055 GCA_030068335.1 Chrysichthys cranchii | reverse complement strand
ATGAAAATACAGGGTACAGGACAAATAAAGGTCCAAAACGGCACAAAGAACACAAAACGAAGCGAGAAATGCTGCGGCGTTGCTTACTTAGCTAGTTCGACACGTGATCTGTAGGTCGGCTTGGGGCGGACCGGGACACGGGAACGTGTAATGACAGCGGGCCGCACGAAACGTGATGAAATCACCAACGTCGGATCGCAAAGCAAAAAATAGCCCGACATCAACCTCGTATCTCAGAAATGTCGTAACCGGGGTCAGTCGTAACGCGAGGTATCACTGTACATGTGATGAAACGGTCCTTATGAGACCTCCTGGGACGTCCCCTAATGTCCACCAAGCAGTGACTGGTGTTGAATATAAGACTGAAATTAAAAAAAAAAAAATATATATATATATATATATGTATGTATGTATGTTAAAAATGATTGGAGTAAACAGAGCTGAGGTAGTCCTGAGAGTACAGGGTGTGTGTGTGAGGGAGAATACTGTAGAACAGGTAAAACTGCACGGTTTGCCCCGCCCCCTTTACTATGATTGGCTCCCTGGTTGGATACCGGTCCAATAAAAGCTCCTGTATGTGTGTGTGTGTGTGATCAGCTCTGAGGTCCAGGTGTTGTTGGAGTCGGTGATCAGGTCGATCCTGTGAGGGACTCCAATCATAGGGTTTTTAATCAGCAACCAACCAACCAATCAGCTGGGACTTTTATTTTGTGTCGCCTTTTGCTTTTCTGTCCGTGTGTTTGTGTGTTTCGGAGTCCCCCCGCCGTCATGGCTCTCCTGATGGAGCACCAGTTCAGGCAGCTCCCCGCCGACAAGCAGGTGGAGACGCGCCCCTTCCTGGAGGCGGTGTCCCACCTGCCGCCCTTCTTCGGTAAGTGCGCTGTGACCCACCCGGCCGGGCTCGTCCTCAGGGCCGGTCCCAAACGGACACCTAGGGCACTAGGTAGGGTGCAGGGGGCGTTGAGGAATCTTGGGGAAAAACGCACAGGTTGTCAAAACACACCACCTGTCCTCACGTGAGGTTCAGTTATTTTCATTTATTGATTTGTTGTGTTTTTTTTAGGCTACTATTTACACTTTATTTAGTGCACTTGCGTAGGGATGTTAGGCGATTGGGATGAGCCCTGCTGAGCTTTGAAAACTGGGCAAACTGGAGGAATTTAACTGCTTCAAGTCTAAATCCAAAAGTGTTTCATTCTGTAAAGATTATATTTTTTGTTGTTGTTGATACATGTTTTGTTTCAGCTTGTTATTATTATTATTATTATTATTATTATTATTATTATTATTATTATTATTATTATTATTATTATTGCAGCACTGGTGAACTAAGCTCTGACTGTAAGGCAGCTTCAAATCACATGTTCATATTTTCATATTAATCCTCAATAACCAAAAACATATAAAAAAAAATCCCTCGCTGGAATGGAATCCATTATGTAAAGCATAAATTGCGTACCTGTTGATACGGCGACGTTTTATAAAGTAAGAGATCCCAGGGGTGATCCCGTCTCCCGCACTTTCCCCAGCGTTACGTGTAACAATAAACGGACAAAAGTACGCAGAAGAAATGGTCGCCTGTGACCGATTGCCGTGGGATACGAGGAATGACCCGCGTCAGGTAGGAGGTATGGGAAAATATGGGGAAAATAATCAGCTTCATAAAAAGCTTCTTCACACCATGCCGTCGTGGATGATTTCCCCCTGAGAGCAGTGCTTTATTCTGAGCTTAGGATATTTCCAGTAACCTTTATGACATGTGTAATAACTACAGTAATAATAATCAGGATTGTTGTAATACCGGTGAGGAAGGGAACCCCATGGATAGTTGAAGAATGGTCGTAGTTTCTTTTCTTCTGCTAGATAAGGCTCTTTAGTGAAGGTGAAACCAGCCCCCACGCAAGCTCCTCTGATTGTATTCAACACACCGTTCAACAATCCTGTTAAATAAGCTGGGTAAAGTTTTATAGGTAGTTAACCTGCTAGTTTGCAGTATAATGTTGTATAAAAACAATGATAAAACGTTCGATAGTTATCATTAGATGAAAACACAACATGAGCCCATGCCCACAGGCGTCCCTGCACTATTTGCTGGCTTTGTCCCTCATCTTTTTATCTATTTCTTTAGTTATTTATTCACTTTAGTTAGTCCCTAAGGAACAGCCCGTGTTGTTCATGTGCCCCGTTTGTCTGGGTGTCAAGCTTGACTTGCAGCCGTGTGGGATTTTTCCATTCCTGATTGTGACACTTGCTGAAAAGCAACAGGATCAAGACGGCCATTATTCACTTTTTGTTTCTGGATCGGATTTCGCCGGATGGCTCGCCGGCCTGTTTGCTTGGGTAACTTAATCGTCTGGTCTCGATTTTAAGTTGAGAAAATTGATTGACGCCGGGTCGGATTGCTCTGGGCTCCATCCAGGCCGGCTTTGTCCACGGCGTCGTACTATTCATGCATAAGAAAAACGCCTTCTAATGGATTCACCACCTGAACCAGACGTCCGGATTAGATGCCAGGCCTCATTGTGCCGGTGTTCCCGACCTGCGGAGCGAGTCTGAAGATCAGAAAATGGACTTGCGGCATGAAGAACCCTATTGGCTCTGGAGTACCGTCTGATACGGAATAGAGATTCGGGTCATAACCATTGCTGAAGCTGGACTGTATCACACGTGGGTTTGCTCATTATTTGCAATATGGCAGCATAACTGTATAGTAAAAAAAAAAAAAAAATCTCAATATATGTGACATGTGAAGACATATAGATTGCGAAAATTGAGTCAGGTCCACGTGATGCTCTGGATACACACCTTCGTTTACACACTTGGATCGGTGTAGCTGCTAATTAGTACCCGAGAGAAGACTAAACAGGGCAGCGGCCCTCCGGGACTCCAGCTTCCTGACACCCCGTTGTTAAAGCAACATAATTAGTGTGTAATATGAGTAAGCACAGAGAAAGGTGTGTGTGGGGTGGGGGTGTTTGAGCCATTGTTAGCAAGAACAAACGAGAGAAAGAAGGCAACATCGTCCATTGTTCGTTGAGTGAACGCAGTGAGAATGGTTCACAATGGTCATAACGAGCACGTTCAAACTGAGGAAAGAGAAGCCGCAACGCAACGGGAAATGGTGGAGAACTCGTGCGTAATAGGACACAGCCCCCGGGCCCAGGGTGGACAACAGCGTGCGTGCTGAAGGCTGTCAGCGGCCGACCAGTCTCACTGTCCCTGCAGGACACACTCACTCGCACACTCAGGTCCCCCACTGTGCTGGGAGACCAACGCTGATGATCAGTTTCCAGGACACCTGTTTGATGTGCACGACTGCAGAAATGTTGCACATCTGTAGCTGCAGTAAAGCTCATTTATTACATTCAGACTAGCTAGATTAGACACTGATAATCAGTTGTACGGTTATTAGGGGGCTCATACGTCCTCTTTTTGCGATCCCATCTCAGGTGGAATTGCCTAGAAATGTCCAGGATTCATCTGGCAGGTGTCCATCTGCCCCATGCTGCCACCCTGCCCCCAGTGTCCTCTTTTTCAAGGACCGAAATATATTCACCTTAACACTTCTACAAAATATCATGATGCCAGGTGTTTTGTTATCATGAACATGTAAATACATATAATACCTAATAATATACTAGCATGCACAACGACACGATGTTAAATCAGTTCACATTTTGTGGCCTGCTGTGTAGAGCAGTGACAAGGAATCAGTCAATCAAACCAAGTATCCAATCAAATCAGTCCCTCAAATTCCTTTTAACAATATTGTCCAATCAAATCAGCTCCTCTCCTTCCCTTAGGAAAAATACCCAATCAAATCAGCTTCTGTCCTTCCTTTAAAAAAAGCGAGTGTCCAATCAAATCAGCCCCTCTCTATCTTTTCAAGGAGTGTATCCAATCAAAGCCTCTATTTCCTTCCTTTTTACAAGCAAACATCCAATCAAATCAGTCCCTCTCCTCTTTCATGATCCTGCTCAATCAAATCAGATCAAATCAAATCAGGACCCTTAAAGGAGTGTCCAATCAATTCAGCTCCTTTCCTTCTTTCTAAGAATAGTACCCAATCAAATCAGCTTCTGTCCTTCCCTTAAAGAAGCGAGTGTCCAATCAAACCAGTCCCCCTATGGCCTTGGGTTAGGGTTAGGGTTAGGATGTTCCACTCACAGGGTTAGTTTCCACTCCCATCATGTCCTCTCCTGTCCTTTAAGACCTCGGAACACAAAGGGAGAAAAACGAAAACAACGCACTAATAATGCTAACCAGCAAAGTTAAGCGCGCAACCACAAAACACAGAGCTCAGTGCATTGACCTCGCTGCCTGACAATCACCCCTAGCTCCCGGCGACCGCGGCTTTCGCACACTTCAGTGACGTAGCCTCGTTTCCCCTTGCGTAGACTCATTCACTGATTGTGAACGCGAGCAGGAAGCGGACATTCTCCCCGACGGAATCGGGTTACGATCAGTCTTTCGCTTTTGTTCATGTGTACGTTAAGCTTATTAACCTCAGGTCCTGATTTCTGCCACGATAACCCGCTCCTCTCCATTGTGGGGGCCGCTGAAAAATTCATGACTCAGCGTCGCTGCCTTCGCAAATCTGTCATGCTCTCTAAAGGTGCTTAATTATTCACAGCGGTACTTCAGGCCTTTATTTCATATGCTAAAATGCTGAAGGTCAGCCCGAGTTCAGGACAAATCTCCATGCCTAGTGTCGAAGAGGTTCGGCTGGCTGATCGTTGCTTATTTTTAAAGCGGAGAGCTCGGCGAAATATTAGACGTACAAAAGGTTCTAACGTAGTTCAGCGACATTTAGCTAGCTTTCTAAACACAACACAGGACTTTTAGCATGCTACAGTTTAAGCCTAGTATAAAGTTTCTGAATATAATTACACCATCTAATAGTTAAGCAAGAATATACCCTATGAAGCATGGTGTTGGTAGTATCATATTGATTTTTGTTTTTTTTACCTTCTTAATCCCTCATAACCTTCTTTATCTTCATAAAGATCTCCTTTAATTATGTAATCTTTAAATAATGCATTTGTTGTTGCTCTGTGGAGATTAGCAAAATTTAAGATATTTTTTTAAACCAAACCCTGATTTGTACTTTTCCAGAACTTTGTGCCGAGCTTGTTTTGATGCCGTTCCTACTGAAATGTTTCCATCCGTCGTGCGGAGTAGGCTAATCGCCGCACGATGAGCGTTGAAACGCATGCACGTGTTTGTAATTTTAAGCGGATTTGCCCGCATGCTCTCACGCTATTTTGTCTCTTTGCAGATTGTCTCGGCTCCACTGTTTTTGCCCCGATTAAGGCCGACATCGCTGGGAACATAACCGTAAGTGCGTTTCACCCGTTAGACACCTAACGCAGGATGACAGAATTCAAATTAGAAGGCTCAGCTGAGTTTAAAGGTTTAAGTGACATGTTTTTTGTTTTTTTTTCCCGTCAAAGAAAATCAAGGCAGTGTACGAGAGCAACCCGAGTCGGTTTAGGACGCTGCAGCAGATCCTGGAGGCTGAGAAGGAGATGTATACGGCCGAGTGGCCCAGAGTAGGAGCTACACTCTCCCTCATGTGGCTCAAAAGGTGAGAAGTATTATACATAGTGTCACACGCTAGGTAGGTTTAATAGGGCACGTGGTCAGGGTTTACATGACGTCATATAAGATAGAGCTAATTTTGATCCCGTTAAAATTTTTTCCATCCGTTTCTTTCCCAAGATTGTTCCTCTTTCCATTCCAGTCCCGTTATCTGTTCTTCTTCCTGTTTATCTTCCTGTTCCCGTTCCCATTTCTGTTTCAAATCTGGGTCTTTTTTCCTATTTCTGTCCATTTTTTTCCTCTTTCTGATCCTGTTGATATTCACATTCCTGCTCCTGTTCTTGTTTCCATTCCCGTTTCTCACATCCTCTTTCTGTTCCCAATTCGGTTCCTCGAACGGTTCTTATTTCCATTCCCATTCCTCTTCCAGGTTCCGCTTGCATTCCCACTTCCGTTATAATGTTTTAAAATTTCACGAAGCTCTTCTTGTTTTCAGGGGGCTGCGCTTCGTTCAGGTTTTCCTGCAGAGTTTAGTGGACGGCGAGAAGGACGAGAACAATCCCAATCTGATCCGAGTGAACGTCACTAAAGCCTATGAGATCTCGCTGAGGAAATACCACAGCTGGTTCGTGCAAAAACTCTTCCAAGTAAGAGCATGTAGCACGTGTTGTGTTTGACTCTTGTAGTATGTGGTAGTTTATGGTCACGCATGGCTGGACATGGACATGGACTTGGACTTGGTCGGGGGGGTCTTTGTACATTTTTGGCCTTGCCAAAATTTCCCAACTTTTCTGAAGCACTATTCAGCAGTTTTGGATATTCAGCTAGAATGGTACCAACATTTAGAGATTATTCAAAGCATTGGTGGTTCTTCACCCAAGAAGTGACATTAGACCTCTCCTTGACTTTAAGACCCAAACGTTAGTAAAAATTCACCTAACAGAAAAGTCAGGTCACCGAACTGCATTTGCGCCTACAAGCAGATACTTTCCGTTTGCTTCCTAGCGATTTCTTGTCAATAGAGTTTCCAGCTCTGCCTGTGCTTTAAGACGCCTCCTGGGCTTTTACTGATCCATCTGAACACTGCACCTACAAATTACCAACTCGATGACTCTTCAACCAGTGACGTGACTGTATCCAGTTTGACGGGTCTGATTTGTGTTATTCATACATTCCCTACAGGAGGTGAATAAACATCAGGCTTTAAAGGCACTGGAGCATTACTGTAATGCCAAATAATGGAACCCATGAACAATAGGTAACAATGATGAAGGATAACAATGGGGTGTGTATTAAAAACTGGAAGGCAAAATGGAATTGAGGGGGGAAAAAAAACCCCTACCTTCCTTTCTACCTGGATAAAATGAAAATAAAATGGACAAACCTGCACTAATCATCTCCTGTGTCTTATTGTAGGCGGCGCTGTACGCTGCGCCGTACAAGTCGGACTTCCTGAAGGCGCTCTCCAAAGGGCGCGACGTTAAAGAGGAGGACTGCCTGGACAAAGTGCGCCAGTTTCTCGTCAACTACACCGCCACCATCGACGTCATCTACGAGATGTACACCAAGATGAACGCCGAGCTCGACTACAAAGCCTGAGCCGTTTTTTCTGCCTCCTGACCGGCTCTCGCCTAGACTGATCCATGTTCTGATCGGACCACATCTCTCTCTCTCTCTCTCTCTCTCTCTCTCTCTCTCTCTCTCAGGGTTTCTCTGAACCTCTGGTTTGTTGTTTATTTTTCTGTTCTCTACTTGAAATGTGGCCCGTCCAGGCGGAGAGAGCCGACCCTTATTCAGGACGCTGCTGTGTGAATACCGCTGTCAGTGTGATGTGTTCAGCGTCTAGCAGTAATGAGTCAGGGCAGGTGGACGTGTGTTGGAATTCCCACGAGGGTACCGTGTGAATAATTTTTAACGTATTATTGGAAGTGAAGTCGTGTGTATATAATAAAGGGAGGTTCATTTGGTGTTGCTCTAGTCTAATAAGTAAATAAATGACAGGAAAGTGGAGGACAGTACACTGTGCAGAGCACCAGATGGACTGGCGGCAGTAACCCAACACTAGGAGTGTGAATTCTGAATAATACCGCCTGCTCCCACACTTATTCTTTTTTGATTGCACATGCTCTTGGCATTTTTAATAACCCTATCTGGCTCGTTTTACCCAAATATCAGAAATAAATAAATATATATATATATATATATATATAAATTTAAACCTTTGTGATTAATCAGTTCCTGAAGACAAACTCATTCTCGTCATATAATTTCGCAAGCTTCATATCGGACAGCCTGCCTTGTGGTCACATGACCCTCCGTTCACATTAGTAAGAAACAATCCTTATCCGAGTACGTACTTGCATTCCAACCAGAGTCACTTATTTCAGCCAAAGAGGCAGTACGACGCTGTAAAACGCCACATCCTACCGCACGACTGACTTTGATCGAATCCTCGGGGCGATTCTTCAGCACATGTGGTCTGATATTTCTTCAGATCCCCATTCGCAACTGAAATCAGTTCTTGGTTGATGTTTGAAGCCCAACCAAATGGAAGAAAAGCTCAGACCCATGGTTTCATCATAGCGTGTTCATAGAGTATAGAGAAATAAAAGTTGGGAAGGAAGTAGCAGGGACTGTGCGTGGTACCAAGTGAGTGGGGAGTGATTTATGGGATGTGATGGAAAGAAATTCATGAAAATGCTGAAGCATGTGATAACTTTGGTAAATCTGGGCACGGTTTAAAGCTTTTCTTGTTTTGTAGCTTGGTTACGTGTAACGTGATTTCATTTCAATTCCCGAGTCATGTGGCATTAAGTTTTAACAGGGTTTTAAAACAATTTGGGGAGTTTGTGTGTGTGTGTGTGTGTGTATGTGTGTGTGTGTGTGTGCATGCAAAGAGAGAGAACGCTATGATGTTTATATGACTGAGTCAATAATAACGATGCACAATAAAACTGCACTTGTGTTTGTAACTCATGCTTCTTGTTCACTGTGTGATCTTTCTTTCCGAACATGAATGAGACCTGAACATCACAGAACTCCTGTCCTACACTGTGGAGTGTGGCGTACAAGATTACTAAATAGTACAATAAAACAGAACCTCAGCTTTAATATACTGTATACACACTGGAGATCAAAATTAGAGAACAACCTACAATTTCCTAAATATCAAGGTGACTCCGTAGTCCTATGTGGAAATGATCCAAACAGGAGGAAAAGAGCAGGATTTTAACCAGATGTCATGAGTTACTGTACATACATTCAGAAGAACAGGATAAGAAACTTTAATGAGAGATTTGAGAAAGAACACTGATCAAAATTAGAGAACAGCGACGACTGGAGTACATACAGTACATACTCAGTGCACTGTTTAAAATCCCTCTTTGGGCAGATGACTACTCCAATAGCTACATCTCAGCTGGACACATGAGGGCACTGCAGGGTAAAATACAATAAATAAACCACTTTCTAGCAAAAAAAAAAAAAAAAAAAAAAAGGAGCTAAATTTCCATCAGGGTGAATGTCCTACTAATGTCACATGCAATTTCACTGGCACGTCCTCAGCCAGATGTTACACACGTTTTCCTTTTTTACAATCCAGACAGTGATGTCATTGAACAGAGAAAAAAACCCCCAAAACAACCCAGATTGCTTTTTCTCCAATGTAAATCTATTCACTAGAGTAGTTCATCTTTATTCACCACACACAAGTGGAGTCCAGGCACATCAGGTTACAGTGGTGTACTATGATCTTATAGTTGCTAAAAGTGTCCAGAAAGCGTTCACTTTTACCCATCATTACGCTCAGTAGTGATGGGAATCCAGGATCAGGCTCAGTTCACCAGTGAGTCGACGCTTTTGGTTTCAAGCAAAGTGCAGGAAAAAAACATACAGTCAGGATTACAGATAAAGATCTCTATATAGCAGAATTAAACCAGTTAAACAAGTTTACTCTGCAAGGATAAGAAATAATCTCTGGGAAACAGAGCCGTTCTCAGGGTGGAAAAGAGTGAAAGAATTCTTTACAAATATAAACAGAAGACGATTTCCCACAGGATGTCACTTTCTCTCTGGATCTACTGCCCACAACCGTAAAGCTCAGTTCTCTATCAGGACTTAGTTGCTTACAGTAGTTAGGAAAGCTGCAGGACTGGACAGGTGGTGGGATATGAAGTTTGTGAGATGTTGGTACATGGCAGTTGATATTTTGATAAGTAGGACCAATGTAACTACTATTGTCAGGAAATATTCTCGAACGGGAATGGCTTGGTCATGTCGTCCAGAAAGCCGAACCCCACAGACATGACATTGGAGCTGGAGATTGTGTTCTCTCACCCTGCTCACTGACTTATCCATCCATATGACATTTCCTTCAGGGATGAGATACTACAATAGTATCCATGTGGTAGACTGGCTACCCTGAAACTGATCCGTTTAAATGAATGTGTGTGTGTGTGTGTGTGTGTGTGTGTGTGTGTGTGTGTGTGTGTGTGTGTGTGTGTGTGTGTGTGTGT